>JABBWF010000578.1:0-18461 GCA_016647645.1 Suillus variegatus
TAGTCGTGCTATCGAAATTGTTGCGCCACCTCAGCACCTTGATTCCAAGTGTTCTCCTTTGCAGCCGCACCATCGTTCTCAGTTCTCTTCGCGTTCACACCTTTCTCTGCGGCAGCAAGCACAAGTCGCTACTCTCCCTCGTTCCCCTCTCGCATCGAATTCATCTCAGCACAGTTATCAGCACACGGACAGCCGCTCCAATAACCTAAACAGCACTACCGCTACGTCCAGTACCAACGATAAACCCGACAGTGGTCTGCAGAACTATCTTCACTCCCCCCAAACATCCCAGCCCCGGTCAGATGATCAAGAGGACCATCGCCACAAGTCTACTTCCGTGTCCTCAAAAGCATACGTTCCTGCACAGAAGTCGCCTTCTTTGGTCCAACAACTATCATTCGAAAATGACATGAGGTCTCCTACTCTCGTATCTCCGGCGCTAACTTACTCGTCTCGCACCTCATCTACTCTCAGTCCGGCTACTCCTTTCCTCGGCTCATTCAACGGCAGCCCAGAGAATTTCGAGTACACGCCGGACGATAGTAGGATAGTGGAGAAGGTGAAAGTTGGGTCAGGTACGCACTAGCTCGTCGTTCTCGTCCAGTGACAGTTTCCGGTGCATGTTATTTTCCATTGTGACGATTATAGTACCCTTTAGCATGATGTAACGTACAAGATTGTTTCTTTCATTTTCGTTTGATGTTCCCGGATAAGTATATTTTGATAACCATTATGCGCGAGTACGAATAGTTTTGTACCTACGCACTCTTAGTATTTCTTGAGATACAGCAGATATGTCTATGTTCCTCATCAACCTGATCGCACGTGTAGTACTAATAGCTATATCAGTGTTGTCTATGGTATGCCATACGCGGTGATATGAATCACTGTTAGCTCAGCCTCCATTGGGCAGACTCGTATCACAGTGCCCCTCAAGTTCTCAAATTACTTTGTGCTTCTGGTCTATCGTCTTGCATAGGTCAATATTGTCAGCCCCTACAGTGAATTCATGTAGGCTGGATAGCGCCCTCGAGGTGGGATATCCCGCAGTAGCCTACAGAAGTAAAAGTAAAGTCGCAAACAACCATTCTAGCTATTAACGAAGTTCGGACGTTCAGCGTCCAAATCTGAAAGATTCATAGATTCAAGGCCTGGCCAGTAGTAATGGGTGTATCATTGTCATTAAGGGAGTGCATCATATGCGGCAAGGATGAGTTTACTAGGTGGCAATGAACTTGAAGCTTCATCATGATATTAATTATAGTATAATATCAAAGACTTCTGTTCGGATGCGTTCGAGCGGCTCATATGTTTCAGCTCGCATCAATGATATATCCGATGAGGAATGTCCGGTTGTATCCATTGTATGGAACACGATGTTCAAAGTCAAGATCTAAGTATCAGGATGCTGTGTAACATAGTTGAACGGATCAAGCACCATGATATTGTAACATCTGAGTCTCTTGGGACGATCATCGGACGTCGTCGAGGAGACCCAATTGTGACAAAGTCGTATTTTTAACTTTCCTATATTCCCCCTTGATCCTGGCATCGCACACATGCTATCATGCCCAGCGATCATCTATGTGCATGGGATAGTCATAGATATAATATAAATATAAAGTGAAGAATGTTAATACACCGTGGCGTCGATGACAACTTTGATGTTTCATGTTTCAGCAAGAAATCGAAACGTTGCCACTGAGGCTAGCTTCGTAAAACTACCGTATCGATTCCTGTGACCCTGATGATATGTATATAACAATGTTGTAATAGCCTGAGTGCGGTAGGCATTCTCAACACCCACCCACCTTTTATATTGCATCATCGCCTCGTTGTAATGGATATCACTGAAAAACAGCAGTTGTGAGTTATACGCGCACAAATATATTCTTCTTGACATTACAATCTATTAGGCTATTTCACTTGACCGCCGTTCTCGTGGCAAACAGTACTGGGGCTTTCCATCTTTGTTTCTCAGGACGATAACAAATATCATAGGCATTCTGATGTACGATCATATAATGACCCTCCCAGAAGAAATCGCGTTTATTTGGGGTCGTCCGAAATTACTGTCTGCAACATTGTTTCTCGCCAATCGCTATCTTGCCCTAGCGGGCAATATCTTTGGCTTGTTTATCGATTTCCTGCCCGCAGTTTCGGATGAGGTTCGATAATTCTGTTACTATGCATCTACCCAGATGGCAGGCTCACGATTTATCTATTTTTGCAGAGGTTTCAACCCTTCTTTGAATGCATATTGTTGTTTTTCTTACCAAAGTTTTAGCTGTTCGAGATACATGCTAGTCAGAGAGCTGTTCCTTTATCTCCAACAAATCATTGTTTGCGGTGAGTCAAAAGTTGATCGCGAAAAATACATGCCCTGAAAGATTTCAGTCATATTGACTCTGCGCGTTTACGCGCTGTACGGTCGTAGCAGGCGCCTGCTCAGTTACATAGTAATCATCGGTGTTGCTCTTATGGGAGGAGCATCAGTACGTATTCGCATATCCTTTTGCACTCTAAATTTTGCTGACCTTTTTAGGCGGGTTCTTTTGGAAATAATTCAAATACTACGATTTACATCCAAGGAAGTGACTGTCATAACACATTCACAGCAAAGACGTATGTCATTCCCTTCATCGGTATGCGTGCCTGCTCAAAAGTCGCGACAGAGCCATGCGTCAGTGAATTCTCAGCCACGTTGCATGCAAGTTGATGATGCTACTACCTTATCCACTTGCAGGTTATGGACTGGCTTGGATTGCAGTTTTTGTCTTCGAATTACTTATCTTTGTCCTTACAGTCTTCAGGGCTTGCAAGACTAGGGGATCTACGCGGATGATTCCATCCAGCAGAAATATCATTGATATCATATTTCGAGATGGTATTTCTTTCGTTGCACCTGTAGTATAAATTCTGAAACAAGCAAATGCAGGTGCAATGTATTTCGCGTAAGATTGACAGTGAAACTGTGATTCAAGTGAAACTGATCTGCGTTGATTTAGAGCGATGACATTGATTAATCTACCTAACATCCTGACATACTACGTAAGTCAACAGATAATATATCAATTGAGTCACACACTCACCATAATTTAGTGTGGTTCAGTGAGCATTGCATCTTACAATCAGATTGGCTACTTCCTGACAATTGACAAGGATATCACCAGAGGGAATCTAGCCACATTTACCAGTTGGTGAGTGATTGATCTGATAAACAGGAATCGATTTTGAATAAGATACCTAGCATGTCGGTCACTCTCGTCTCTCGACTGGTGCTTCACCTGCACAAATCCACGTATGACGGGATTTTATCCACCGCCATCCGGAACGATGGCTCCAGCCCCAATGTCTTTACCACCGGACTCGATGTCGAATTCTCTTCTCACAGTTTTCAAGCTGATTGTGGCTGATTGGATCCTGTTCCTGGTTGCGAAATTTCTTCGCTTTTAGTTAGCGTGTTGTAATTTTACAGACGATATGTAGAAGAATTCACTCTGATGATTACTATGGATATTTTGCCAATTCCCAACTGGCACCTAACGCGGTGAATGCATTGAGGTTCGAGGCATATGTTCAATCAGTAGACCTGTGCACGCTGCAACTAGCGGAGTTATATCATAAAGTACGAGCGGAACTTACCGAAAAATAGGACCGTCGGACATGTTCGCTTCCCCAGAATGAACCACTATCTTTCTATCCTAGGACCTAGGTATAAGAACTTGTGACTATTCTCAACAGAACGTACAAGATACACCTGGTGGACGTAGCTGGACAAGGCAGTTGCCACTATCCGATTCCGAATTCCGGACCACCGACCAGTGTACTGATTTGCGCTAGTACTAGTGCTGTACTGCGTGTCCTAGTCAAGGCCTTGTTTCACCGAAATGGCTGATTTTGTCCCCTTGGCCTCGGACCTTGATCAATCGCCATGGGCAGTACATGGACTAGTATCCTGGAATAAAGCCCTCTCCGCCCATTGCCACTCAGTTTACTGGGTGTGATCGCCCTTACTGGGTACAATGGATTACTGATGGATGATTGATGACTGTGGAGGAGTCGGGCTGTGTAGTATAACACCAATATCAAACCGTTAACGTTCCTGTCAATCTCAAGTTTCAACACCCCTTCCACTTGTGATATCGTCTTTCTAATGTATATTACTGACCTGGAAGCGCAGCAGGTGTGAGTGATAAATCCATTGGTTTACTATGTATGTTGATTGCGAACTAACATTCCAATTTGCCAGGTCGGTGCACCTGTACATCCTTTTCGCATCAATCAGTAATACAACTTTTCATCTTGATTCTCAAGACGATAACTGAATACTTTAGGTCTCCTGATATACGACCACATGGTAACCCTCCCAGAAGAGATCATGTTTATCTGGTGTCGTCCAAAAGCAATGTCCGCAGTGTTATTTCTCGTCAATCGCTATGTTGCCGTGCTCGGAAATGTCTCTGACCTAATTGGCAATTACCTACCCGTTTCACCTGAGGTGCTACATCAATGTTGTGCGTGTATTCGACTGGCAGGCTCACTTTCTCTCCGCAGAGGTTTCAACTTTGCTTTCTTGAATATCTATTATTTTGCTCAACAAAGACTTAGCTGTTCGAAATACCTGGTGGTCGTAGACGTGTTACGTTTTTTCCAGCAAGTTTTCATTTGTCGTGAGTTAGAAGTGTATCGCGAGAAAGACACGCTGAATGTTTTCAAATTTCCAGTCACACTGGCTCTTCGCACTTATGCTCTCTACGGCCGCAGCAGGCGCCTGCTTATATGGATGGGGATCATCTCCCTTGTTCTTCTGGCAGGCGCGTTAGTACGTGTTCACGAAGAATTTTGGACTTGGAGAGTCTGCTGAACTTCAAGTTTTAGGCGGGAACTTTTGGAGATGACTCAGACGCTGCGGTCGACGCCGGCGACTGCCATGAAATATACACGACAGCAACGTATGTTATCCCCTTCATCATTCCACATGCCTGCTCAAAAGTCCTGCCAGAACTGTCCGTCAGTGCATTCTAAGTCATATCTGGATGTATATTGATGGTGCTACGGAATCATCCAATCGCAGGTCATGGGATGGCATGGATGGCAATGTTTATCTACGAATTGCTCATCTTTGTCCTCACAGTCTTCAGGGCCTGCAAAACTAAAGGATTGCGGTTCTCCCTAATATCCAGGAGAGATCTCCTAAATGTCATATTTCAAGATGGTATGATTCGTCGCACCGGTATTGTAAACACTGAACCAACCGAGCATAGGTGTGATGTACTTCGCGTGAGAGTGCTAGCGAAACTGTGCGAGTGAAGCTGATATGCTTTCTCTTAGAGGGATGACATTAGTCAATTTACCCAATATTTTGACGTACTTCGTAAGTCAGCGAATAAAGTATAGTTCAGTCGCACACTCACACCATGATTTAGTGCGGTCCAGTGAGCATACCCGCATGTTTCATCAGGTTGACTATTTCCTGACGATTTGCAAGGAAATCCTCAGAGGCAGTCTGGGTGCATTTACTACTTGGTGAGTGGTTGATGGGATAAACACAGAACGACCCTAATCACGACCCTCAGCATGTCTGTCACTCTCATCTCTCGCCTGATGCTCAACCTGCACGGATGTGTCGACACTGGCATTTTTTCTACCCCTGACGAGATCAGCCCCAATGTCCTTACCACCAGGGTCGACGTAGAGTTTGCGGTTTCCTCGGACCATTGGTAAGCTGGTACTGGATTCTGTTTATGGATGTGGAGTGTCGTTGGAAGTTAAAAACGGTTCTTTGAGTCTTTCTTGAACGCAGCACGGTATGCGGGCTCGATATCTATGTAGAAACGGCTCATTTAGTGTGTGTAGTGACGACCTGTTTCCATTCCGAAGTAGATTGGCTCCCAACAGGGCCGAGTCCCTGAACATGTCAATTACTGATCATTGGCTAAGAACCCAACCTTTTCCTGATTTGACCACTAACGCGTACGTTCTACACTTTGTCAGAGTATCCTCTCTGTATGAATATTACTTTATCGAAATGTTATTCGAGGGTTTGAGCGGTTGGCTGGGGCTTCATACAGCGAGGATCAGGACGAGGATAAGTATTATGCGACCTAGTATGGAACGTGCGCGGTAGTGGCCAAATCAGGAAAGTCCAAGTTTAGTGTCCACGTAAGTCAATATTTACGGAAGGACGGCCGTAAGGTTAAGTCGCATTGACAATGGGTCAATTCAGGCCTGAATCAACCAGGCCTTATAATACCAATGTCAAATTTTTCCAGTCGATATCGAGTCTCAACGCCCCTTCCTCCTATGATACTATATTCCTAATGTACACTACTGACTTGGAAGCGCAGCAGGTGTGAGTAATAAATGCATCGATTTACTATGTATGCTGATCGCGCGCTGACATTACTACAATTTGCCAGGTTAGTGCGCTTGTACACCCTTTTCGTGGCAATCAGTACTCCCACTTTTCATTTCTGATTCTCAAGACAATAACTGAATATTTTAGGTATCCTGCTATACGACCACATGGCAACCCTCCCAGAAGAAATCATGTTTATCTGGCGTCGTCCAAAAGCAACGTCTGCAGTGTTATTTCTCGTCAATCGCTATGTCGCCGTGCTCGGCAACATGCTTGACCTAATGAGCAATTTCCTACCTGTTTCCGCTAAGGTTCTACAATCTTGTGCATATATTCAACTGACAGGCTCACTTTATCCCTGCAGAGGTTTCCACTTTGCTTCTTGAATATCTACTAGTTTACTCAACAAAGACTTAGCTGTTCGAGATATCTGTTGACCGTACATATGTTGCGTCTTTTCCAACAAGTCTTCATTTGCCGTGAGTTGGAAGTGTATCACGAGAAAGACACTGAAGTTTTAGATTCTCAGTCACATTGACTCTTCGCACTTATGCTCTCTACGGCTGCAGCAAACGCCTGCTTAAATGGATGCTAATCATGGGCGTTGTTCTTATAGCAGCATCGGCGGTATGTATTCACGAAAGATTTTAGACTTCAAGTCTGCTGAACTTTCAGGTGGGAGCTTTTGGACCTAATTTAACAAAGAGTGCGATCGACAACGGCCACTGCCATGAAATATACACAACAGCAACGTATGTCATTCCCTTCATCATTCCACATGCCTGTTCAAAAGTCCTGTCAGATCTTTCCGTCAGTGCATTCTAAGTCACACCTGGGTGTAAATTGATGGCGCTACGGAATTGTCCAATCGCAGGTCATGGGACGACATGGGTGGCAATGTTTATCTACGAATTACTCATCTTTGTCCTTACAGTCTCCGGGACTTGGAAAGCTAGGGGATCGTCGCGCCTAATATCTAGGAGAGATATCCTTGGTGTCATATTCGAAGATGGTATTTTCGTCGCACGGATATTGTAAACACTGAACCAACCGAGCACAGGTGTGATGTACTTCGCGTGAGAGTACTAGCGAAACTGTGCGAGTGAAGCTGATCCGCTTTCTCTTAGAGGGATGGCATTAGTCAATTTACCCAACATTCTGACGTACTACGTAAGTCAACAAATAAAATATTGATTTAATCGCACACTGACCATAATTTAGTGTGGTTCAGTGAGCACACATCCGCATGTTTTCACCAGGTTGACTATTTTCTGACAATTTGCAAGGTTATCGTCACAGGCAGCCTGAACGCAATTACTACATGGTGAGTGGTTAATGGGATAGACACAGAACGATCCTAATTATGACCCTCAGCATGTCTGTCACTCTCATCTCTCGCCTAATGCTCAACCTGCACGGATGTGTTGACACTGGCATTTTTTCCACCCCTGCTGAGACCAGCTCCCATGTCCTTACCACCGAGGTCGACGCAGAGTTCGAGGATTCCTCCCCCGATCCGTAGGCTGGTATTGAATTCTGTTTATGGATTCCAAGTGGCGGGACTCTCGTTGGAAGTTGAAAACTATTCTTTGTCCTTTTTTGAATGCAGCGCGGTATGCGTGCCAGTGCTCCGTAAATGTATATTTGAAATATCTCGTTTATTGTTATCTTTGCCCTAGGATTGTATATAGATAGACTATACGTACATGATGAATTGTTGGCTAATTGGATTACCCATGCGTGTTCATCCGTGCGGTGGTATGCCGGTCGTTAAGTTTCGCGGCTGTCTGCAATTGGTAAACTCTTAACCACCACGATACGCCAGGTCCAATATAGCCTCCTTTTTTGGACATGTAACCAACAAGCTTCAAACTACCCTCCAGGCCCCTCCTCCGCTAACGTCGTAGGAGTCTGGGATTAGTTGCAGGTAGTAGTCTGGCTTAACATCTCCGGGTATCGGTGGTCTTGGTCCGCATGAAAGAATGAGCGGCAGTTGATAGTCAGACCAGTACTAGTGGTCCTAACTCAACACATGTCATGATCAATTTGCCACATCTTCAAGGACCATGAGCTCAACAACTGCACGATCAGGCTACACAACCTGAATCAAGTTCATAACGCCATCCAAGTAGTAGCAAAACAACAGTGCGTTAAACCACAACGTCCAAAATCATCACACCGCACATTAGGCCATAAAACTGTAAAAAAAAACTGACATTCCCAAGGCAGTTAAATGTTCCACGAAGTGGAGGGTCCTGAAGAAGAAAAGATAATAAACAAAGGGATATCTGTATCGGAGTCCAAGTCCAGAAATGAATTATGCGACGACCAAGCCAAGAGCAAGAGCAGCGACCATGCTCATGCCTACAGGAACATATTCCGCAAGGGCACCACCAGTTTTGGTGGCTTGTGCAGCCCCAGCGGAAGCACTCCCGGTAGAAGTACTACCCGCGCTGCTGGTGGTAGTGGGATAAGACGAGCCAAGAGCCTTGATTTCGAAAGGTTGGCTTTGGGCATAGATCTGTAATATAAACAAACATTGAGCACGATTTGTCAACAAGCCTGAGAAATGTTCACGCACGTCAGTCTCGTTCAAGGTGCTGGCAAACTGAATAATGTAGCCGGAGCCAGCGGGCTGCGCGGATTGCTGCTGGGTGATGGATTCGGAACAGTCAAAGTTTTGCTGAACGGCGATGATGGCAAGGGGTGCAGGGAGAACAGAGAGGTTCGAGTTGGCGAGACTACAAAAATGTGTCAGTTGAACGGGCTCTCACGCGCATCAAAGGAGACCGTGCGCACAGAATGGTGAAGTTCAGATACGGAGAAGTCGTGCACGACCACGCGAGTGTGTTCACCGACGACGCGACTACGAACAGAGAATTGACCGACGAAAGCCAAGAAGGGTGCACATTAAGTCATCAGCATTGCGACATCTGGGATCCTGGGTACTCACCCCACCAGTCATTGGCACCGGGAGACGTGATGGTCAACTGTCCAGACACAACACTGAGCAAAGCGGCGCAAGTGAGGGCAAGACGGCGGAACATGATCAATTTTTTGGTGTGGAGGGAATGTGTAAAGACAGAGGACACAACGAATTTTAAACGAGCGAGTGATTTGAGGAAACGAACAAGGCTTAAAATACTGCGCAACATCCACACCCGAATAATTTATGATTTATTCTCCGACAATTTTCATCAGTTGCCGTACATGTGCCGAAATAACATACACGAAGTTACAACGATGTTTTTTTTATTCGCGGTATTCATCATACATGATATAGTTATAAATACCGACATCTAGTTATACAGCCCGACCTATTCTTGGGTGTGAATATCGTGAGGAGTTAGTTACTGTGATACAAAGAACCTTAGTTCCGAGGAATATAAGGAAAGACTGGGTGATTATGACCTGAGGCCACCCTCAGGACGTTGAAATGAAGTACGAAGACGGAAATGAAATCATCCATGCAATGGTCTTTGAGGGAATGAAATAGTCATGTGGGGAAAAGTGGGCGTGTGTCGAGAGTGCTTATGGTCCCAGGACACCGATAATAGCACCAACCATAATGCCAACCATAACGAGAAAGATCAGGAGTGCCCAAGCAGATTTTTTAGCCCACTTGACCTCAGCATCTCTCATGATCCGGACCAACTCCTGGCGCTCATCCTCAGGCTTCGTTGGCTCAAAGTCGGCAGGGGCCTCGAGTGGCAAGAACAGGATGAATGCTCCAAGTACCCAGAAAGGTGGGAAGACTGACAGATTCAATTAGATAAATATGATAGGTGCCGAGCAGATGCAATGCTCACAAAATCCACGTTTGAACAGATACATAGCAAGCGTCACAGGCTCTGCAGGAGCGGAGCTGTATGCTGGAGGCTCCGTGGCATCTGCATATGGAGGAGGCGCTTCTCCATCCAAAGCCATGGGAATGCGACTAGGAGTGGCATAAGAGTCATGGCGACTCTCGTGAGTCGCACGAGTGCGAGTGACCCCGAAAAAGACATACATGGGGTCTGTGGTATTGTCATTCTGTTGAGGTGTACGCGTAGAGGTAGCAGCAGAATGAGCTGCCTGGATGGCAGTAGGAAGAGTGAAGGAGGCCTGTGCACCAGTCACAGTTTGTGCCTCAAGATCAATATCAACCGAGGATATGGAAGTCTCGCGCCAGTTGCCAAAGACACTAGAAATTCTGGGAGAGGTAGACATTTTAAAGCTCGTGGTTGAGAAAGATTCTTCAAGTGATAGAGGTAGGTTTCGTGGGGCTGTCAGAAGGCGCGGCGGGGCTGGTTTGTTGGGATGATAAGACGAACATGGCCCTAGATATATACCGAGAGCTGGATACGACGAAAGAAGGCAATCGAGAGAGCAATTGCCTGCGGACCAACAAAAGAAGCCAGAACAAATGCGCCGAGGAAATTCGTGCTGGAAAATTGACTTTTTTAGTAATTGCCATTGGCACGTTTCCAAGCACGTTTGGACCCACGAGGATATATAAGTGGGGCGCAAACGCATCAAGCGAGGTTTTCAACATCGACATCGGATATACATTTGCATTCTGCTTTCTTCCGCATAATTTATCTGCAGCGCGTTGAGTATAATTAGGATCAGATAAATAGGTAACGAGCCCAACGATCGAATCCTTGTGCTCAAAGTAGAAAATTACCCGAAATGGTAAATTTTGTAAGCAATCCCGATCAATGATTTAACTCTTAACTCTGCCTCGTGTTGATTTTTGATTGATTGTCGATTTCGCTTGCGGCAATGGACAGCATCTTCACCCATTGCCCATCATGAGAGGCACAATTACAATACATCTATGCTGTAACAGGCTTACATGACCATGCACAAGCCACAGTTGCTTGCGACCTCACTTTTACTTCCGTAGCCTATCCGCGCTAGAGCGCTAACACTGAGTATCGTGAATATGTGTTGGGAGCCCCCACGATCATGATGGGCTCGCACAGGATTGCAAACCGCAAGGACGAGCACATATACAATAAATATTAGCTAATAATTAGTATATCTAGGGCACCAAAGATGGCAATAAATAAATGAGATTTCTACATACATTAAGCACCGCCCAGTGTTGCACTCAAGAAAACAACTAAAAGAACAGCCGTCCGCTTCAAGGAAGAACCCCCGCCACTTCGCATCCAGGAGCAGAATCTAATACCGCCTATCAATTGTGGGAAGAAAACGTGGACTGTGCGTCGATCCTGGTGGTAAGGACGGCGAGGCTTGGACCGTCATCCTGAGCAGGGATGGAGAAAATGCCAGCATCGAAAGTCTGGTGCAGGTTAAGCATCAACCGACAAATGAGAGTGACAGAAATGCTATACGTCATATTTAATATCAACCCATGCGTATCACACCAACCACTTACCAGCCAGTAAATGTGCAAAAACTCCCTCTCAGGCCAACCTTGCCAGTCGTCAGGAACACTGGAGCTAAATACAAGGTGAGTGATTTGTATGCTCACCGAACCGGACTGATACAAGTTGTGAGCATTCCGTGATATCGTCAATATTCGCTCAGCGACTCACGTAGTACGACAGGATGTTCGGTATATTGGTCAGTGTCATCGCTCTGGAATGGGGATTAGAATCACTCGAATCACTATCTCGTCAGCAACCTCACCCAAAAAAAATCACACCTGGATTCGGTTTATTCAGTGATTACAATATCAATACAGATACAATGAAAAACTCACCATCGTGAAACATGGTATCGATGATATTTTCCCTGGAGAATGCAAACAGCCGCAGCAAGCCTCTAATTTTGCAATACCTGTACACTGTGAGTATGAAGATGAATAAATCGAAGATAAACTCGGCCACATATGCCAGTCCAATTCCTGCAATCAGATAAGGTCATGGCATCGAGCTGTATGTAAATGTGACTTAAAAATCACTCACGGATGGCTCTGTAACAATTTTTGAGCAAGCACACAGAATGAGGATGAGGACGACATACACTGTTTTTGAAAATGTTTCATCGCAGCCAATTCCTGGCACAATGACCAAATCGTCTGAATATTGTCCAAATGTATTCGCCTAGAAACGATTAGTAGACTCCAGAATCCAAAACTCTACGGAGACGCACACAACACACTCCCACAAGGGAAACCATGACGATTACCATCCAAGTAAGCAAGCGCTTGCTACAGCAATAAAGAGCATATGTGCGCATAGCCATTGTGACTAAAATGTTACTATGTATCATCATGTGAATTTCTTGCAACAAACCTGTACTCACTGCAAATGATTATTCCCTGGAGGAAAAGAGCCAGTTCCCTGTATAGCGAATAATTCCAACAGCTAAGCTTTTACTAAGCAAAACAACATGTTCAAGAACCAGAGCGAACCACACCTCTACATAAGTTGTGAGCATGCCAGTTCAGTACACGCATAATGAAATGACAGAACCTCATCTGAAATCATAGGCTGAAAATCCACGATTAAGCTGGAGATATTGGCGAGCAGAGCGGTATAACGATTGAGCAGGAATAACATCGCTGACAGGGTTTTCGGACGACGCCAAATAAAATTGATTTCTTCCGGTAGGGTCACCATATGGTCGTATATCAGGATACCTAGAATATCGTGTTATCATCCTGATACAGAGGAAAATAAGGTCCAGTACTGTTTCCCGCCAGAATGGCGTACATGTTGAACAGCCTGTAAATATTCAGTCGCTGTCAGGACAGACGCTGAATCCACGTGTGTATCACTCACACTTGTTGCACTTCCGAGTTAGTAATATCCATCGCGACGAGGCAAAATTCAACAGAATAAGGGCGCTGAGAATGTGATCTGTTATATACCACCCCATGGCGGTCCTTCACATGATCATCAAACAGGCGTTATGTATACAAGCCAAACACTTCCGGTAAGGAGACGAGCCGTCGACTCCAAAATCAAGTTTTAGACTTAATATAGATTCCTGTAGATGTTTCACGTGGGCTCGGTGTCGGACTTGGTCCGTTCAATCAACGTGAGTTTTTTGACGCCCGGACATAGCTGAGCCTCGTATGGATGGGCAATTCAATGGGCTGTGCGGTTACAAGGCTTGTACTTTTGAGAATGAGTAACATGCTCACCATCGCGATCAAGGGGTATTCGAAAAGAAGAGTTGGCAGCGCATGCTTGTTTCAGAAAGTTGATGGCACCATCTTGATGCAAGTCTCATGATGGCTAGTGCACGTCGTCGCTGTAAGTACTAAGGATCGTATATTCCTCTACGCCCCGACCACGTCGGATTTCAAAAGAAAACCGTGACGCCTGAAGTCGTCCACGTGACGAGTCTCGGTAATGCGAAGAGCATCCGAGGGCCGAGTTACGTTCTCTTATTAAGTACCTTGTGCTCAGATTCCACGATCCCCTTGCTTTGATCATCACCATATGCTCCATGTGCTCGTTCTGGCCTAGTCAACTATCCGAAAACGTATATATACAGCCCATGTACACTCATCTACAGCCGAATCTCATACACTGATTCCCCGCTCAAAAGCACAACCCGAACGCTCCAACGGAAGTCTCCGTCTCTAAATGTCTCATCTTGTCACCCTTCACGCTATCTAACTAAAACGTCTCATAACTACGTCGATCTGTTCAAAATTTCTATCATCTTCACCCGTCTCATAACAATGTCGATCTGTGCCCAATCTCCTTCGAACTCATAGTCGGCCTTACATCGCTAACTGACTCTAAAATAGGGAACAACGCACAAGCAGTTTACCTCTGAGACAATTTCTTTTCTTGATCAACAGGGACAGGATTCCCCCTGTTGAGAGGCTTGATTACAGTTTTATTTGATTACGGACGACTATACATATGATAGTTAGTATGCTGAACATACAGGTTACGCGAGATTCCACTACAAGAACAGCTTTTCACTCCTACCAAGTATCTCCGCCACTTCGCATCCAGAAATAGAATCCAATGCCAGCCTAACAATGGTGAGAGGAAATCGCGGACTGTAGGTCGACCCTAGTTGTGAGGACAGCGAGGTTGGGACCTTCGTCCTGGGAAGGGATGGAGAGAATGCCAGCGTCCATAGATTTGTGAAGGTTAAGCATCAATCGAGAGACGAGAGTAACGGACAAGCTGGATGTCGTGTCATAAATAACATCAATTACTTATTGCATCAGCCACTCACCAGCTAGACAATGTGGAAAGACTGCCTCTAGCAGAAACCTTGCCAATCGTCAGGAAATAGTAAACCTGAATATGAGATCCGGCTGTATATGCTCACTGAAGCAGACTGATTCAAGCTGTAAGCGGTTTGTGACACCATCGATTTTCATTCATTCACTCACGTAGTACGTCATGGTGTTCGGTACGTTGACAAGCACCATGGCTCTGAGGGCATGCGGATGATCAAATCAGAACCACTTGAATCATGATCTCAAGTAGTAACTTCACCCGAAATACATCGCACCTGCATTTAATTGTGTCAGCGTGCACAATTCAGATGCAATAGAAAATTCACCATCATGAAATATGATATCAATGACATTTCTCCTGGCGACTAGAGGGAACCGCAGCGAGCGTCTAGTTTTGAAAATCCTGTACACTATCAGAATCAAGATCAATGATTGGAATACCATGTCCGCCACCCATGCCAACCCAAGACCTGTAATTGGATTCGAATAAGATTGTGACATCAAGTTGCATGCAAATTAGACTTGGAATTCACTGACGGGCGGCTCTACAACACGTATGAATAGGCGCACAGAAGGGTGAAGAGGATGGCGTACGTTGTTGTTGTAAAAGTTTGATCGCAACCAAACTCCAGGCAAAAGGACCGCATCGCCTGAAAATTGTCCAAAACTTCCCGCCTAGAAACCATCAGTATAAGAATGTAAAATTTTACGTGAAGACACACAGAAACTGCTATCGCAAGAGTAATCATTATGCCTGTTACCAAGCAAATAGGCGCTTGCTGCCACCGTAGAGAGCATATGTGCGAATGATCATTATAACTTCAATTCTCCAGTGTAGGAAGTTCTCGCAATAGTGATTTTTTACTCACAGCAAACAACCACTGCTTGTAAACTGATAGATAACTCTCTGAATAGGGCATACCCCAAGCAGCTAAATATTGTGTTGAGCAATATTCAAGAACCCGAGTAAACACACCTCTATAGAAATAAGTTGTGAGCCTGCCAGTTTAGTATACACAATGAAATCATAGAACCTCATAAGAAAGCGGCGAATAATCCATAGCTATGTTGGGTGATATTGACGAGTAGAGCGGGATAGCGATTGAGCAGAAATAACATTGCAGACAGGGCTTTCGGACGACGCCAAATAAAAGCGATTTCTTCTGGTAGGGTTGCCATATGGTCGTATATCAGGATACCTAGAGCAACGAGTCATCGTCCTGAGCCCAAAGATAAAGCTAATCTTCATTACTAGTTCCCGCCAGATTGCTGTAAGTGCGAAATAATCTGTAAATATTCAGTCGCTATTAGCTGATCAGGATGCATGATCAAATTACGTGCGCATCACTCACATTGCCTGCGCTTCCGAATCAGTCGTATCCATTAGTACGATAAGCCAGAATGTGACAGAAGACTTTGTTGAGAGTGTGAAACGATTCGTTATGTGCCAGCCGTGACCGCGATAGTACTGTGGATTTAAGCCTGCAATCAAACAAACACTTCCAAGAAACTGACAAGTCGACGACTTTATATGATGCTACAGCTGTGTGTTGTTCCATCAACACATCACTGATCATGGCCACCATGACAATCGAAGGGGATCACAAGTAAAATTGGCAGAGATACTTCCTTTTCGCAAAAGGGCGTACATGAATCTGTAAGTAGTTAGTCGCTATCAGGATACATGTCCATATATCACTCACATCTGCTGCGCTTTCGAGTTAATTAATCATATCCATCACTGGCATGAAATAGAAGAATGGCATTGAAAACGTGCGGCAATACATTTTACCAGGCCTGCAAAGGCAAGTGCACAGCGTGTATGTATAGTGCGATGCATCAGCATTTCAAGTAGTGTGTTACCATGTACTGGCCTCGCGTTTGATCGATCTTCAAGTTCGCCATTAGAAGGTAAATGCCATTCAATTCTTTGCTGTAACACAGGAATAATGCCACCATGGCGATCGAGCATCACGCTGGGCCAAGCTCCAGGTAGTGCTTGTCTTGAAGGAGTTATACGAAAGAACAGCAAGTCGGTGACGTTGATGGCAACTTGGAATTCTACTCCGACTCCGTGAGAGTAGAGCGAACGGCTGTGCAGCACGTGGCTTCCGGCCACTCACTCACACAGCGAGGAGGGCACGTAGGAATTAATGGCCGGACTGCGAAGACTGTGCATACTCCGCGCCATAGTCTGGGATACGGAAAGTTCCGGGCGGTCAGAGGTTTGTCTTGCCGCAACCAAGTAATACCCTGCTACGTCAGCCACCATGGACGGCGCCCGCCCCCATTACACACGTGGCATCTATTTCAACCACCATCATGCCAATCTCGTCATCATTGTCAGCTGTCATCGCGGTTCCAGTCACCTGGAGGGAGGACATGGCGGCAGCCGTACCATGCAATAGAGCCGAGGAAGTAGTAGACAGAGATGCAGGCTTGAGGGACTTGTAGGGATAGGAAGAGATGGGGATAAAGATCCTGGTGTGGCAGGCAAGTGGGATGGAGGTTGGGCAGGATGATAGTGACATCGTACGGGGCCTTGACAGACTTACTGAATCCGAGCAACCCACTGACGAGACATAAGTCTACATCCAGTTTGCGTAAACATTACGCAGACCGGCCAAATCCTGCACTTTCTGCACACAGCGCTCATGCTACACTCCACCAAGCTTGCCGCAAAATCACGGGGAGTTCTGATGGCTCATATCCTTGTGTGCCTCCGATGCAATGAAGGCAAGTCCGGCGGGGACGCCGGCCATGAGCAAAGAGTCCTCAAAACTACTCTCTCGAGCTTACTCGTGTAAGAAGTTCACCATTGCGAACTCTTGTCAGCTTTTTCGCCAGAGAACTGATAAGGGGAGGAATCATCCATTAAGTCACGGTGATACCTTCTGCCAGTGGCGAGCGACAGCGCTGTCCTTACCAACACCTGCCGCTGTTGCGCATGTGGATTCTCGCACTTTCGTGGATGCAGATGCCAGCACTTGTTACTCATGCTGACACCTTACTACTTTTGTTACGAACTGTCTCTTCATCTAGCCTCACCTCAATGGCGGCTCCTTTGATTTAGGGATCTGACTCAGGTTCATTTTGCTGCATCGCATTTACTCCTATTGATGTACTTACCTCGGCCCACTTTGTACGGGTCGAGACCTCTTCACTTACTATTTGCTTATAATCAATTCTTGTGTGCAAGAGCGGCCACGAAGTTTCTATGAATAGAACACTGATTGCGGACATTGTAAACGTAACGTTTCATGGATCTACGATCATCTAATCTCTGCGATTGAATTGCATATCGATAAGAAATCAAAGTACTGGTTTTCTCACAAGTACAAGTTATTCGTGACGAATAAAAGTAGTATTCTCTTTCTCAGAACCTTTACATTAGTCGCATGTCTTACAGTGTACCGCTAGCGGCGATCTGATCTCGGCCTTAGGCTTGCCAGTGTCAGTCCCGTACTTCTCGATCGTCTTCACAAGCTCAAGGCCCTCGACGACCTCACCTGATGCATAAGTTAGTTCTGGTCTGCAGCTGCTAGACGAAGATTCTCCGAACACTACGTGAGCGCAATCGAGCCCAGCTAGTGACGATGGTGGTAATGAAGAACTGCGAGCCGTTGGTGTTCTTGCCTGCGTTTGCCATGGACAAGAGTCCAGGCTTAGTGTGCTTTAATTGGAAGTTTTCATCTAGAACATCACGATTAGATGCGATTCCATAGAGTACCACTATGACCTCACCAGCAAACTTCTCCATAGATGGACTTGCCACCAGTTCCGTTGCCCCTGGTGAAGTCACCACTGAAGCATGAAGGATGGGGTGATGGATGGAAGCCAGAGCCAGCATATCCATAACCATTTTGACCAGTGCACAACTCGCCGGAAATTTCTCGCGTCTTCGGTACAACGTCATCAAAGAGTTTGAAAACA
>JABBWF010000579.1:0-18420 GCA_016647645.1 Suillus variegatus
CATTGACAGGGGGGTTAATTTCTGGATGCAATCTTGGAATCCAAGGTACGTACCTAGTGTAAATGATTGTGCTTTCATTTACCTTGAAACACCCTCGTTTAGCGAATGTTCCGCTCCGAGTGAATAATTCTGGTTCCATTCAAGCAGGAACAAAGTTGACCTTTACCTCGGCTGCACTGAACGGAACTATTCCGGTAGGGTGTGTTGTCTACATTTCTTGGTTTGTCGCGCAACAACTTACGCGTTATCTACGCCAGGAACTGTCCTGTCAATTCCTCGCCGGCGGCTTCCCTGTTGCCATCTCACAACCACTATCTAACTGCAGCGTCCCGGCGAACGTAACTGGTCCTCTGTTGGTGTTCGTGACCAACAGTAGTCAGCCCCTCGCGAATAACATTCGCGATGCTGCGACTAGTACCATCGTTGCAGGTCCGACGCTCATCTTCATCGACAATCAACAGGATGCGCTGGCGATCGCAGCACGTCCTGGTCTCAACTCCACTGTGGCCCATCCTATAACGTCTTCCACAACAATCACTTTGACTCCAGCCACTTCGAGCAGAGCTATGAGTGGTACCGTCATTTCAACCATGACGTCCCACCCTATAACGTCTTCCACGACAATCACTTTGACTCCAGCCACTTCGAGCAGAGCTATGAGTGTCACTTCAACCGTGACGATAGTTCCCACCACAGTCAGCAATGATTGGACGGCTGTAACCACAACGATCTCGCCATCTGAAGCTAGTGGTATTCTCGCGAGTGCTGTCCCATCTATGAGTTCGGGATAAATGTCGAGAATTAATACAAGATGCTGGATCGAATTCTATTGCACAGATATCTAAAGTAATCAAAATTGAACTGACGACTTCAAGGACTATTGATAGGAGAGGACGATATCCATAGAGTATAATTTGTACAACGATAGAACGTAGTGCAAGGAATGGACTCAATCTTCATCACTATCCTCGCTGGATGATGTATCATCTTCATCCGCACTGAGTTGACCGCCTGCGAATTGATTGAGTGACATGGGCCGTCCAGAGACATTTGCCACTGGTTCAAGATCTGGAGACATTGCTGCCGCCAATATATCATCGTCCGATTCTTCTTCGAGTTCTGCTTCCATCTCCCGCCCGAAGGCGTCAAGATCTATCTCTTCCTCTACTGGATCATTGTGGGTGACTTCATCCCAGTCTTCTTCAGAGTCCGATTCTGCTGCTGCCGGCTTTGTGGGAAGAGCAGGAGGCACGAAAGAAGGTGTTGTCCCTGGCAAGGCTAATCCGATTGAGACAGACGGCTTCGGACGTTTTGAAGGGCGAGCGGGGCGACCAAAGTCAAGAACCTCTTCCAAGTCGGAATCTTCTTTATACGGATTGATTTCTCTTTTCGCCTTCGGCACTTCCTTAGGTTTGGGTTTAGGCTTCGGCTCGGACTCGTGCTTTTTGGGAGGTGGAGCGACATGACGGGACACTTTAGGTTTTGGAGGTGGCGGAGGCGGTGAAGGGGCTTTGCGAGGAGGTATTTCGATTTCCTCACCCTCCTCCTCCTCTTCCTCCTCCTTTTGCCCCGTAACCTTCGCCAAAATGTCATCGAAGTCATCCACAGCCTCACCATCAGCGTCTGAGAGCCCTAAAAGATCATGTTCCAGCTCTTTCTCCAAATCTCTTGTGTCTTTCAGCTGCGCTTCGGGAGGAGTTGTTGCAGAGGCTGGAAGTCACCGAACATGAATGACGATACCCAATCAATCACCAGGTAGACAACTTACGAGACTTTCGGGCAAAGCTGGAGCTGGAAGAAGAGACTTTCTTGTCGTATGTGAAGCCCATGAAGCACTCTACCTTTTCAAGAGTGAATGTCTGAAGTAGTGTTACAAGCTGGATCCAACAAAATACAACAGAACGGCCACTCACTCCTAATTCCTCATCATAAATTAGGACACAATCATACTCCTTCACCGGCTGTTCACCCCCCTTAAAAAGATGGTTCTCGCCCGGCTAAAAAATCATCAAAGGAGGTTCTGAAAGCTTAACATAGCATATGAGCCGTACCTGTGTACTAGGGCGTTCTAAAGTGACGCTGGTAGAGTCTTTCCCGCGCTTGACTTCAACCGTTCCAGACCTGCTGGGTTCTATTGACTCTGGCTTGAAATTATCTGCCTCGTGTCTTTCAGCACGCTGGTAAACTGACAGTAAAAGGCTTCGTACACCTGAAGGAGTAGAAATCCTTGTCAGGGAGATTAGAGCGCTTCGGTGGAGCTACGCCCTTGCGGGCTTTGAGTGCGCGCCTCAGTGAAGTTCCTATTGCTACTGTGTGTCGGCCCGTTGTGGGCATCCATTGGGTATCTGTAGTCGCCATCGCGAGTCAAGGATTGACTAGGAGGCAAACGGAAAGACTGTCGCTTAGATTTGTATGAATGCTGCCCTTGAAGCAGCGCTGAAGTAAGCTTGGCAGTGTTCATTGTTTCCAACTGTCCTTGTTGTTTCCCGCGTTGTGGGCAACACACGGTTCGACTCAGGTGGACCCTTTAAACTAAGTTTTTACACTGCCAGTAATACAACACACTGCCCGATCACGATCAAATGTCTTAACTTGATCGCGAGCTCAGATATTACTACTTAACGACAGGCTTTGTTGATATCGTCAATTCGTCATGTTGGTTGAAACGCTCGAGAAAGCCTGGGTGCCCCCTAGCTTGTCTATCCTTCATGGATCTTTTGCCCGACGGTACGACAAGGGACACGGAGGAACAAAGATGGCCGGAATGAGTAGTGGAACAAGAATTGGGGGTATCAAGGGACTCGGCGAAATTTTCAGGTAAGTGAGACTCGAGGACCGCTGTATACTTGCACTGAACGCCGTCATCAGTTACTTTTGAATGACTTTCAAGTCAATAAAGTAATACGCAACGTGGTTAGCACCTTTCTGGACTCGTTGTAATCTCGTCGGTGTTGCAACGTTGTACATCCAGTTATGCACATAATTTTTCATACTCAATAGGAGGGTCGTTTATCTCGCCAAGAGGACCTGCAGTGATGCCATAAATCCAGGCCGTTTCTGAGGTATTGATCATAAGTTTCATCTACTATGCAATACCAGTTATTGCTAACAAGTTAGTCGATGCGCCCGTGCACCGCTTCGACAAGCCTCAGGCACTATCATGATCAGCTGAGGCCAACCAAGTGAAGGCCGTGGAATGGACCCATCAGTATCTTGTCGGAGGCTGAGGCCATCATGAATTCATCATTAAGTACCATGATGAATCCCCGTGCATTCATCAAAAGCTGTGTGCGACGCGAAATGCACCTCGTGTTTCTCTTTGTGGGTGCCATTCATCTCACTCTGCCAATGACAATTTACTTATTGCCGATTCTGTCGATAGGCCCGGGCCTAGAGTTTGTACACGTGTGACATAGGCAACTCCGATAGGCCAACAATAGCTAATGATGGAAGACCATGATGGTACGCGATGCGAACTTCATAAGGAGTGTTCCGTTTTCCTTCCAGCACTAGTACAGTGAGGCTGTGTTGAAGGGGTATGCTCCTTGTATACTCCCACTTACATACTTATCTGCACAGAAGCTACACAGTCCGAATCACATAACAGATCTAGATCTATGCCACCTGCTGGTCTCGTGTTCTTTTGTGGCTGCGCGATATATAGTACGGCGCAACCATTACTTCGCCTGGAACGGGCTTGAGCCTCAGTCAACATTAATGTCTTCCTCAACGCAGGACCTCATCCTACAACTTCACCTCGGGAACACGTTTGGGGCACTGTTCATTGGGGTCACCCTTGCAGCAATGTTAGTAACCTATCTGCCCACGAACCTTAGTCCAGTCCTGTCGTCCTAACATGTCTCACGGAACAGTCTCTTTGGTCTAAGTAACATTCAAGCTTTCGTCTACTTTCAGTCGCACAAGGGCACAGGGATATCATTCCATAAGCTAGTCGTACGTTGATGATCCTCCTCTCAGTTCAGTTGTTGATGCTGCATTAGGTTGCCTGGCTTTGGTATGTACTCTTCAGTTGTCATTGTCGAGTGCGACGAGTTTGCGCCCTTCCCTGAAATTTTAGGATACTCGACGCTCTGCACCTGTTCTTGATAGTCCACTGTGTCTATTATTATTTAGTGGCTCACTACGCAGATATCAATGTACTAACGGAAATTGTGTGGAGCTTCAAAGTAAGTGTTGTTGGGGCCTCTGTTGTGCAGCTTCTACTATGATACTAATGGACTCGTGCAGCTTCAAATAGTCATCGATGTAAGCGGGTTTTCCTATGCACTGCGATTCGCCTACACATCCATTACAGGTGATAATTGTTTACGGGGTACATCTGTGAGTCAAAAATGTACTGTTGCCCACAACTTGATGGATTTATGTGATGCTTTTATTGGTTTGTAGTCTATACTTTCATCGCATATGGATAAGTATGTGTTACCCTATGAAGCCAATGGGTTTCTACGACTAATAATGATGTATCAGTCGCCAAGGGCCGATCAAAAGTACTCCCTATAGCCGTGGTGGGTTTAAATCGATGATCACGTATCATGGCATTGATTTTAATGATGTAATATCAGGGCGTAATCATAATTTCGGGTTCAGGTGAGTTTGCCATTTGGTATTTCTCTTTACTCGATCTTGGAAAATTTCTTCAGGTGTTGCTATCGGTAAGACTCCAAAAACTCGGTACTTTTGACAATAGTCGGCTCATCATTGTAATCCAATGACAGCTCTTATTTGGGCCATGTGAGTAAAACAACCTGTTCACTAATTATATGAATCGCTGATAGCGAGTAGATATCAGTGTCATGTGTTCTCGGATCTGATTAAAATCGAGTGGGCGACATTTATGGCTTTGGGCACGATTACTTTCGTCGACTTCGTTATCGCATCATCGCTATGCTATCTCCTCGCTATTTCCCGTACTGGATTCTCTAGGTGAGGAGCGGTCTGTTCACGCCGAGGGATTTGACATGTCAATATGGAGTACTTAGCACCGATTCCATGTTAACAAAGCTCATGGCTTACATTATTAACACGGGCTGTCTGACAAGGTATTCCTCCTTAGGCTTCCAGGCTAGTCTACATCTTGACTCATGTTTCATGTAGCATGTGTTCACTGTCGGCTATGATTACAGTAAGCTTCCAGTGATTATACTGTCCATCTCGTCTCTGATGTTCCTACAGTGCGCAGTGATGCCGCACAACTTCATCTTCCTCGGTGTTGAATTTTTGGTGGCTAAATGTATGACCCAAAGCATTCTCGGAATGTTGTGCTGACCGCTGGTCGTTTTTCAGTATACGTCAACTCGTTCCTCGCACTTCTGAACGCGCCATACTACTTGCAGCCCGCTACAGAAACCAACCATTCTGCCGAAGTCCATATGCACCACGGCATCTACCGCCCAGAACTGAACGTTATAGCGTCCCAGGGCGAGGAATTCCAGGCATCCCGGAAAAGCACGTTTAAACACCCTGGCGATGATGTTATACATCTTACTCGATCTGCCATGGTAGGTAGCTGCGTTACTGGCGACGGAAGAGTGCTGATTATTACACTTTAGTCACGTCGGCCCATTGAGGTGACGGTAGAGACGAATTCCTTCTCATCAGTGTGATGTATGAGTACTAGTACGCATGTATCATATATTACCCGGCTCTTCGCGAGATAAGACTCGTGAGTCTTTATTAGATCATCGCGCAGCCGGTGTTGGGACAAAAATTTACATAGTCCATTATACTTCCATCTGTGGGTTTCATATATTACTCTACTCAGAACTACTATTTAGTCATTCGGCACACACGGGTTTTCATGTGCTTGGAATCAACGAAACTCTCACGTGCACAACACTAGTCTAGTGACTTGCCATTCGCCACCTTGTCCAATACGTGTCTCACGCTACCAAGCCACCCATAAAGTAGACAAAGCTTTGTTCTGGCTAACAACCTGCTTCACTAGGAGTCCTTGTGTGATTGAATACATCGAGGAATAGCATACGACTAGTCAGATTTGCAAGACACTGAATACATGATACCCTCAATGCTCCACTTGGTACGAAGGTCCACCGGGTAGTCATCATAAGCGAGGAATCGATGCATCAAAGCCCACGCAATCATCGCCGCATTGTTTGTGTTGAATCTCAAACGCTGTGAACTGATCGGCGTATTGAAGCACCGACCTGTGCATAATTCTAGCAGTGGGAAACGGAGCAAGATGCGCTCATCAGAGCTGTACTCATCCAGTGCTGCTCGGAGCCTACGGAAGCTGAGCACGAGAAAGAAAACCGAGCTTGAAAAAACCACCTTTCGCGTAGAAAGATGTTGCTGGCAACCCCACCGCTAACGACAACATCCATGACGATCATGTCTTTCAGCTTGAGCTTTTGAAGGCGCTTCGTAAGCTTAGCACAGAGTTGACGGGCTGCAGCTGCCTGGAAAGCACGAGCCAAGGCAATTTTTATGTGAACTGGATAGATCCTTCCACGAGAGAAATGTAGCGCTCTGCTGAAGATTGTGGGAGATGCGAATGAAAATACAAGTTTTTCCCGGTATTAGTACAGTGAACGGTTGCATGTCGGGTAGGGATTCGAGTTTATCGTTTGTCACGCGGCAAAGCTCCTCGAGTGCTGCACCAGAACCTCTGGTTCCCCAGGACAAGTCAAGACGCGTGCTTACTGAAATGGAATGAATGAGTGTGCTCGAAGACAGTACATGTGCAAACGATCCCGGTCGGGTAGCCATATATATTTGGAGGGCTCGTTGGAGTCCTTCAAATCCATTCCCTTCATTATCGAGTATGTAGTCCAGCTGGTCAGCCTGCGCAAACTCGAAGTCATGGTCATAGGCCAGCAAAGGATGGTGGCAGCATATTTGACGTTGCCCTCAAGATTGTCGGTAGCTTGCTGGAGGAGGGTATGGTGGCAAGAGTATTGGGGTACCGCAGCAGCTCAAGGAAGAACTTAAAAAAGATCACTGTGCATGCTGGTGGAGACGTGTTGATACATTACTGCAACATAAATTGATGGGAACTTACCCTTGACATTGGTTTCCCTGTATTGCCACATATGTAGCTCTGACAGATGGTGAGCGAGATGGTGAGACCACAGTAGGTATAATCAACGAGTTCGGTTGATGACACCACAGTATGGGACCTGGAATACTTGGAAAATGTGGAACTCCAGCCAATAAAATGTTGTCTGTGGGCACGATGGGCAACATGAAAGGCAATGGGACGAAGGATTAATGAGAGGCTGACGAATGTTGATTGTGAGAGAGGCTGACAGTGGGATGGCAGGAGAGGTTAATGACAGAATGGCAAGAGGTACTGACGGGAGGATACGGCGAAACCTTTGACAGACTTCACCGCTGCTGCTTCCCAAAAAAAATTCTCAAGAATTCGAAGAAGGTCAACGTCCCACAGGGTCCTACGGACATGAAACGGAGTCTCGAAAAAGATTACTGCCACGTCTGAATCACTGCTGCAGCATAATGTTGACCTAGAACTTCATCTTTTGTGGCATCATGTCAAGCTGATCATATCGATGCGTCGATAAAGTTGAACAAGACTTTCGTGCTGATACCATACTTCAGCGTTCACGCTGAAACTTTGCCAGCTAAAGCTTGCAGCTTGCGCCAAAATGAGGCCAATGGGTATTGCGAAATCGAAAATTATCATCCAGCCGAGTACTCCTAGTTGTTAATGGTGTGTTCAAACTCACAATAATCATCTATTGTCCTGCATGGGAGCGTAACGAGCCCGGATATACTGTCTCTGCGAGCTGCGGCGTCGGTCGCTGAATTCAAAAACTTGAATAAAATTCACATACAAGTGTTTTCGGGACACAACAGTGATGTATCGCGGAGTACAAAGGGCCCTCGAGGCCTCAAAACGCCACATCAGTGGCTCAGATACCATACCCTTTATCAACTTGACCCACCATGTCGTCGGAAAGTACTATCGCAGTAACAGCCATCTGGACAGACGATCAAAACACAATTAAAGGCGACCTCCTAGGCTCTAGCAATACGGTGGCGATGGCTGTGGGAATGTTAGGAAATCACATCAGCAAACATATGACCAAGGTTTACGGCCTCGACCCTCCATTGAACCCACTCGCTATGCGAGCGAAGTACTTTCCAGGTAAGCTTCAATCCATCTCTTTCGTTTGCTGCAGAGACTGACTTATCGATCCACTTCTCTTACATAAAGATGTTCAGCCTTCAGATATGCTCAACGTCTGCCGCCCCGGTGGTTTAACAGCAATATTCAGTCCTAATTTCGAGACGAACCGTCGTATCAAGACCCAATTAGCCCAGAAAGCACAGGCAAATCAGATGTCCGTGGAAACCAATACAGCGTTGGCCACTAATACCGCCACAACCTCTCAGTCATCAAGCACACAAGCAGCCCCATCTCGCAGATGTATGTTGTAGCATTCGAATAGTCTACAGATACTGATTAGTTTTCCGCAGCCAGGAAATCTAAGAAACGAAATGCTGCCTCGGCGGCCAATCCTATGTCGACAGCGAATCCCGCATCAACGTCCAATCTCCCTCAGGTAACCATGGACGACCAGCTCAAGGCGATGCTAGCCTCGATGCAAAGCGAGATTGCGGAGATGCGGGGAAAGAACGAGAGGGTTCTCAACGAGAACGAGAGCATTCGCATCAAGAACGAGAAGATTCTCAACGAGAACGAGAGGATTCTCGGTGAGAACGAGAGGATTCTTAATGAGAACGAGAGCATGCGAAATGAGATCGAGACCATTCGCAATGAGAATGAGAGCATCAACAATGATCTTGCAAGCGTTCGCAATGATCTAAATGCGGCGAGAGTCAAACACAGTCAGGACGTTGAAGCACTGAAAGAAGTGAGTCATCCCTCTTTCCGGTCACCAATTCTGACAAAAATCTCCTTAGGTCACCTTGTTATTAATCCCTTTGCATCTTCGCGTCCTACTCGACCTTGCGCGCAAAAAGGTTTTGGAGCACCTCGGCCATGAGACCTGGGAAGACCTCCGCGCTTCCCGCAGTGTCTATCAACTTGCAGATACCATCTGCAATGATCTCAAACGAAAGGGTGTATCATACCCCCCATCATCCGAGTCCATCTTTTTCTTATGTTCATATAATAACATCAGGAGGGCAGGAAATACAGCTGCTCACAGCGCAAAGGAGGACGACATCAGACATGCAGTGTTAACGCAGTCGCTGGAGTCCCGTGACAGAAGATGCTTGGAAAGTTTATTTACATATGCGTACAACGGGGTGCCAGTCTAGGAGTGATCATGGCATGTACTATACCACTAATATTTGTACCACACGGCTTCAACTCAAATGCACTTTGTTACGACTTGAGTGATGATTTCATGCACGTACAAATGTCGTTGATAGCAGTGTCCGGTCGATCTTTAAGCTTGAGAAGTCCAGGGGGTGACACTGCCACCGTCTCGTTTGTTCTCTTTCTTTCGCACCTGTTCCAGCAAGGCTAAGCTCGAAGGTTCGAAATTTGAAATTCGACAGCCCGGCCCAAGCGCCAGTCCCCGACTTCAAGAAATGACGAAGGATTAGCAAACAGTCCGTTGATAGGGCACTTCACAAGTTTCACAATAGTATCTGAGTCTAACCATCGCCAGTTTCCAGCTGCGAGTCGAAGATGTTATGACTCTTCGTGGCACTCTGCCTGGCCATGATGTATGCCCGGATGCAAGATGCAACTTGTGTTTCTCTTCACATTGTGGGTTGCCATTGATCTCACTTTGTGCCAGCATAGTTTACATGTCGCCAATTCTATCGATCATGAGCTATTTGTACACGTATGATGTACACAATATCCCAGTAAGCCATGATGGAAGACCATGATGGTACACGATGTGAACTTCCTAGAGGTATGGAAAAATCGCCAGGAAAGAGGATGAGGGAGGGGAAGCATCGTAGAAGGGGAATGATTCAGCTATGCGAAGCTGGTAGGATGATGGTTTTGATATGTTTCTTGGAGCCGATAGACATTCTGAAATGCGTTCTGAGTATGTAGGTGGGTTATGCGAAACCGTAGAGCGCACGTCTTCTGCGCCTAATTCTTTGGACCTACATAGAAGAATCGTGTTTCTGCGCCGATGCCGCGCCGGGAGAGGGGCTAGCTTGCGCACCGACTAGCTAACCTTCCAATTGACGTTGAAAAAGAGTGACGCAGGGCAAGGGGCCGAGAGAGAAAAGTCTCAGAGCCCGTAGGAAACGGCAAGACCTTGATGATGATTTGAGTTAGACGCTCAAGCTTTCCAGAACGAAGATTGGATCAATACCTTCTGTGTGGATCACCATCATGCATCATGCATTATCGATATCTGTGCTACGCACGTTGTTCATTACATCCTTGATTCCCAGCTAAGGACGGCCCTCATCCTGTCTTTGGACTTCTTACCGCTCATCACATATGTTGTATCCCAGTGGTGTGATTTAAAGGTATAGCCGGGTATATCCACCGGTACACAAACAAGAAATAGCAAGGCCCCGCTCGGGAACTGAGTCCGGTGCGTTTTTGGCTTGTTACACGCCAAACAATAAACTCAACCAATCTCAGGCTGGTCCTCTATATGATCAAAGTCCATGCAGACGCGAGCAACAAGTTCACGTACTTAGATCAGCTTCGGCATCCTGTTCGGTGGCAGGAGGTGCATCATTTTCAACATCGTCATCAATCACTTCTGTTCTGTTCAAGTTGCCACAGGGCCCGCATAGAATGTGTCAGAAGTGGTGCGCAGTCCTAAACATGTTGAAATGAGCTCACTAGCGAGAACGACATGACAAAAGTTTGCACGTTACTTTCCTGATCGCAGCCTGACCCAAATCGTGTTTGCAGAGTCAATTTGGTGCAGCGCCACCGTCGCATTCTAGAACGCAACTCGACTGACCGAGCAATCTTCAGATACATTTCACTTGCAAATTGCTCTTATTTTCAGCCGGACATGGCTATACACCACCTGCACCTTCCATGGCTTGGAAATCTGATGGTTACGTTGCGTGACTCAGCGGTCTTCGTTTTTATCTCTGGAGCTAATACAGATCAGGAGATATCGCACCAATGCACCCAACAATTGAACACCAGACTACTTACTAAGGAACAATGGTTACTGCGCCCCCCATCGACTAGATCTCAAGATAAGCAATGTCCGAACGTCATCGGCGTCACAGGCCACAGCTTGTATAGTGAAATCACGAAAACTCGTTTCCCATACTAAAGCTCGATAACAAAATTATGTCATATAGTGCGATCTACCGTCGAATTTCCTCACTAGTTCGCTGATGCGGCAGCCACATGCACCAGAGGCTATGGTCATAAGCGAAAAATATTTAATCTGCGTGTCTATAATACGCTGGCCTTCCTGTTTCTGCCTCCCATAATGATGACAGCTTCTTCCAAACCCACAGAAGAAAATTGGCATCCATCCAGCCTTCTTGCATATAACGCACTCCCGGGTCACCAGGACTCTGACTTGACAATATCTGATGCGAAGCCTACTGCTGATACTAGAACTAATTTCTACGACCGCAGTCTGACGAGTCGCAGATATGCCCTTGTCGGAATGGCATGTTCAAGTATCTTCAGCTGCTTATGCATCATTACAGGTATCGTCACTTTAGCCAATCACGGAAGCATGGGAGTCACCCCGCTCAACATGGTCAATGATGCTGATTCTTCTCAACTGCCGCTGCAGACGGAAATATTGACCCTGATGCTTGACTTAATCGTCACGTTATGTACAGAGTCCATAGGATTCGTACACGGCATCTCATTGCGCTCTGCCCTAGCATCAGAGTCTCGGCTTCGTTTCAACACCAACCTGCGCCTTCTGACCGCAGCTCGTGGATGGCATAACCCTAATGGCGCCCTGCTTAACGGTATTTCGACTGTCCTCCTCATTATATCCTACAGCTCGGCCTCAGTCGCCATATGTCTGGACCAAAATGCGAATAACTTAGAGACATCATTCCCAACATTTTATGAGGGTATTGCCATCGCAGGAATACCTCTCCTCATATTGGGCGTCGCACTCCTCCTCCAGGTGATCATCGCATTGTCAGCGATGCGGGCTGTCAAAATATTGACATGGAGCTCCTCACCTTTCGACTTGACCGCCGCACTCGTCCATCACACGCAATTGACCCCTGCTACTCTTCGGTGCATGCATTGTGTATCTGACCTAGACACATATGAAGGTCCAGCGAAGCCATCAGAGACACAGCCCTCTGCGTGGCATGCTCACCCTAGCATCCGGAAAGTTGTCATTTTTCTTTGGGTCACCGTTGCGGCATGCGCTGCATGGGCCGCGCTCGTCACGGGTATCTCGGACCGCTCTCTGACCCTACAAACGTGGTCGTTCTTCCAAAATTATGACGGCTATTGGATGATATATGAGCTACCGACTGGCAGTCCTGAGGCGGCGTGGATTCTGCTCTTTGTCAACATTGCAACATTCCAGGGACTGTTGACGCTTGTGCTGCATTGCTCGGAGCTCATCGTGAATGTCATTCGAGACGAAAGACAGTGGAGATGCGCTACCAGAAGGCAAGGACTTAGAGTGGCGACGAACCCGTTGCAGCAGATTTTCACTCATCCACTCTGTCTCATACTTTTTATCGCGAAGCCTGTCCTGCGTGAGTCATTCACGCCTAGTATTGTCTTGTCAATGTTATTGAACACCGATCACAGACTGGATGTTTGGGCTTTCATTCAACATAATCACAGGCGCCTTTGAAGAATCCCTATCAGACCGTTTTTCGATATATATGTTCGCTGCCCAGGTTCGCCCTTACTGCCCACGTCAAATTGTTACAACATTCTCACACATATTTACAGATCTGGAACTTATGCATTTCTCTCTTTATATTTGCCTGTTTCTTCACTTTCGTCGCACTACGCCGACTGTCCGGTCCCCAGCCAGCTGCATATGGTCACCTGCAGACGCTCGCCAACCTCATGGATGAGTGGTCGCCTGTGATGTGGTGGGGACACAAGGAGGATGGAATTCCGTACTGTCATGCTGGTAGGGTACTTGCACACTTGCGGTGGTGCTGCATTGACAATTTTGAAAAGGGACAAGCGATCACCCGTTGCCGGATGTGAAGATGGACTGCGTTTATGCTGGTTCCGGTGCTGGGTCTCTGGTACCCCTCTCGTGAGAGGTACTTGATTTGCTTTTTAGGGGGAGTGCTCTGATTTCTCTTTTTAAACAGAGAAATATATCCATGTCAGGCTGACGATGTATTCACGGTGCACACAATCAGCCATGCAATTCATGAACGAGACATAGATTTTCATGCTGTCTACTGCGTTCTAGTTGGTTCTTCTTCTTATACCATTCATACGAGTCTGGGACAACTTTTAGCGGACACTTTTGATTGGACCTTCAAGCAATTGCTGAATCATTGTAATTTTAGTAGATCATAACTTAAAATCATGTAGCTGATGGACAAGTTTCCTCACGGGATCGGACCTTACTTACCACATCATCATACGATGAAACCGTTCTGTGAGATTCAATGCCAAGTTTTCACTCGATCCAGAGCGTGTTACACCATTCAACTACGTAGGGAGCATGAAAGTGTACCTTCTCTCTGACACTGCCCAGGCAAGGATGCCGAGGCGCGCGCAATTTCAGCTTGCGGACAGTGACTGACACAGAAATCTGTCCCCGTTTGATCCTGAAGCACAAGTTCACAGAGGACGATGATGATAAAGTCGATATGGAAGAAGGTGAAGACGAACGTTTAGCCTTTGTATTTGCCATGCAATTCACTCTGCCTACTCAACGTTGCAACGTCGACTCCAAGAGCCAATGATCTGCTACTCACCCGCACCCCCATTTCCCGCCTATCGCTCGCATCTTTGCATATGCCATCCATTTCGACATGTACATCATGGGCCTTGAATGGCTCGACGATGATAGCTGAATTCTCGTTTATCAATCAACCGCATCTGCACGTACTGCCATCGGTACTTCGGAAAATCTGCTATAGAGGATATTGACGCAAGACGGCTTCGGGATGGCAAAACCCACCCCAACCACCTTATGGCCGCCAGAAGGGCGAACTACCAAGAGCCTGGCTAAAGGCCAAGGGTTGAAAGGTATCATACATGTGTTGGGATAAGGACGACAACTCACGTAAAGAAGAAGGGCACAAAAGAAAGCAAGTTCTATAAGAGGTATGGAAAAATCGCCAGGAAAGAGCATGAGGGAGGGGAAGCACCGCAAAAGCGAAATGAACTGTGTGAAGCCGTTGGATGATGATCTTGATACGTTTCTTGGAGCTGATAGACCTTCCCAAATGTGCTCCAAGTATGTGGGTGGGTGATGCAAAGCCGTGGAGCGCACGTCTTCTGCGCCTAATTCTTCGGACCTAAAAAATCGTATTTCTGTGCACGTCGTTGCCCCGCGAAGACTGGCGCAGAGCGAGGGGTCGAGGGAGAAGAGTTCTACGCCACAAAAAAACCTTGAGGATGAGCAGGTTCTCCAGAACGAGAGTGATATCTTCTATGTGAGCATTGAGTACTGAGTACAGACGTCCAGGGGTGACACTGCCACCATCCCGTGTTCTTTCGGCTAAGCGAAATTTGAAATCCGACCGGGAAGTGCCAGTCCCCTTCACGAGCAAACAGTCCATTGATATACATACAACAATCGGGCACTTTGCAAGTTTTATAATAGGATCCAAGTCTAATCACCGTCAACTTCCAGCTGCGAGTCGAAGACTCGAAGTTCGTGGCACTGTGCCGATGTATGCCCGGACGCAACATGCAACCTTCATGTGTGTTGCCATTGATCTCACTTCATGGTGCCAGCATAAGTTTACTTATCTTTCGATCATGAGCTAATTGTACACGTATGATGCAGACAATCCCAGTAGGCCATGATGGAAGACCATGATGGTACACGATACGAATTTCCTAAGCAGTATTCCATCTTCCTTGAGGTGGATTCGCAACCTGACCCAAATCGTGTCAATTTGGTGCAGCGCCACTGTCGTCGACTGACCGAGCAATCTTCAGTTACATTTCACCTGAAAGTTGCTCTTTCACGATACTGTCATCAGCTGTGCGTGGTGGCTATACACCTGCACCTTCCATGGCTTGGAAATCTGACAGTTACGTTGCGTGACTAAGTGGTCTTCGTTTTTATCTCTGGAGCTAATACAGATGAGGAGATATCGCACCGATGCACCTGAACAACACAGACTACTTACTATAAGGAACCATGCTTACTGCGCCCCCCCATCAACTAGATCTCAAGATAAGCAATGTCCGAAGGTCATCGGCGTCACGGGCCACAGCTTGTATAGTGGAATCAGGAAAACGCGTTTCCCATACAAGACAAATATCTGATGTTCGATAACAAAATTATGTTATATACTTAGTGCGATCTACCGTCTAATCTCCTCACTAGTTCGCTGATGCAGCCACATGCACCAGAGGCTATGGTCATGAGCGAAATATATTTAATCTGTTAATCTGCATATCTATGATGCGCTGGCCTTCATGTCTCTGCGTCCTATGGCTTCTCCCAATCGAACAGAAGAAAATTGGAATCCATCCAGCCTTCTTGTATATAACGCACTCCCGGGTCACCAGGACTTTGACTCGACAATGTCTGATGCAAAGCCCACTGCTGATACTAGATCCGATTTCTACGACCGCTGTCTGACGAGTCGCAGATATGCCCTTGTCGGAATGGCATGTTCAAGTATCTTCAGCTGCTCATGCATCATTGCAGGGATCGCCACTTTAGCCAGTCACGGAATCATGGGAACAACCCCGCTCAACATGGTCGGTAGTGACTCGAAGGAGTACTTTGCATTGCCGCTGCTGGCGGAAATATTGACCCTGATGCTTGACTTAATCGTCACGCTATGTACGGAGTCCATAGGCTTCGTACACGGCATCTCATTGTGCTCTGCGCTAGCATCAGAGTCTCGGCTTCGTTTCAACACTAATTTGCGCCTTCTGACCGCAGCTCGTGGATGGTATAACCCTAACGGCACACTGTTTAACGGTATCTCGACTGTCCTCCTCATTATATCCTACAGCTCGCCCTCACTCATCGTATTTATGGAGTTGCAATACGAGTTGACAGGGCCGGATGGGATAGTACAAGATTTCGAGAGCGTCGCCATCGCCGGGTTACCTCTCCTCGTTTTAGGCGTCGCACTCCTCCTCCAGGTAATGATCGCATTTTCAGCGATGCGGGCAGTCAAGATCTTGACATGGAGCTCCTCACCTTTCGACTTGACCGCCGCACTCGTCCACCACACACAATTGACCCCTGCTGCTTTCCGGTGCATGCGTTGCGTGTCTGACCTAGACGTTTATGGAGGTCCAGCGAAGCCACCAGAGACACAGCCCTCTGCGTGGCATGCTCACCCTAGCATCCGGAAAGTTGTCATTTTTCTGTGGGTTATTGTTGCAGCATGCGCTGGATGGGCCGCACTCGTCATGTATATCAGCACCCCTTTCTCTGCCGGTTCTGGTTCTGTTCTACAAACGTGGTCGCTTTTGCACAATCCTGATGGCCCTTGGATGATATATTATCTACCGAGTGCCAGTCTTGAGGCGTGGATTCTGCTCTTTGTCAACATTGCAGGAGTCCAGGGACCGTTGACGCTTGGGCTGCATTGCTCAGAGCTCATCGCAAATGTCATTCGAGATGAAAGACAGTGGAGATGCGCTACCAGAAGGCAAGGACTTAGAGTGGCGACGAACCCGCTGAAGCCCATTTTCACTCATCCACTCTGTCTCGTACTTTTTATCGCGAAGCCTTTCCTGCGTGAGTCATTCGCGCCTAGTATTTTGTTGTCAGTTTTATTGAACATCATCCTCCATGATCACAGACTGGATGTTTGGACTTTCATTCGACATATACAAATACGCCGAGAATGGCACCGTAGTCTTAGACGGTTTTATGATAATTATGTACACTGCCCAGGTTCGTACTCGCTGTATGTAAAATTGTTTCAACATGCTCACACATATTTGCAGATCTGGAACTTATGCATTGCACTCTTATATTGGCCTCTTTCTTCACTTTCGTCGCACTGCGTCGACCGTGCGGTCCGCAGCCGGCTGCATATGGCCACCTCCAGACGCTCGCCAACCTCGTGGATGAGTGGTCGCCTGTCATGTGGTGGGGACACAAGGAGGATGGAATTCCGTACTGTCATGCTGGTGGGGTACTTGCATACTCGCGATGATGCTGCATTGACACGTTTGAAAAGGGACAAGCGATCACCCGCTGCCGGATGTGAAGATGGACTGCGTTTATGCTGGTTCCGGTGCTGAGTCTCTGGTAGCCCTCTCGTAAAAGGTACTTGACTTGCTTTTTAAATGGAGTGTTCTGATTTCTCTTTGCAAACAGAGAAGTATATTCATGTCAGGCTGACAATGTATTCAGGGTGCACACAATCAGCCATGCCATTGAACGAGACATACATTTTCATGCTATCTACCACGTTCTAGTTGGTTCTTCTTATACCATTCATACGAGTCTGGGACAACTTTTAGCGGACACTTTCGATTGGACCTTCAAGCAATTGTTGAATCATTGTGATTTTGGTGGATTATGACTTAAAATTATGTAGTTGATGGACACTTTTCCTCACGGGATCTCTGCGCCAGACCTTACCACATTCTCATACGATGAAACCATTCCGTGCGATTCAGTGAATTTCAGCTTGCGGAAAGCGACTCTGACACAGAAATCTGTCCCCGTTTGACCCTGAAGGACAAGCTTACAGAGGACAATGATGATAACGTGATATGGAAGAAGGTGAAGACAAATGTTTAGCCTTTGTGTTCGCTATGCAATTCACTCTGCTACTCAACGTCGACTCTAAGAGCCAATGCTCTGCTACTCACTCACCTCCATTTCACCTGCCCATCGCTCGCATCTTTGGGTGTGCCATCCATTTCGACACGTACCCCATGGGCCTTGAATGGCTCGATGATGATGGCTGAATACTCGTTTATCAATCAACCGCCTCTGCACGTACTGCACATCAGTACCTCCAAAATTCTGCTACGAAGGATATGGACGCAGATAGCTTCGTCACGGAAAACCCATTCCAATTACCGTATGGCCGTCATAAGAGCGAATTACCAAGAGCCTGGCTAAAGGCCAAGGGCTGAAAGTATCATACATACTTTGGAATAAGGACGATGACTCACGTACAGAAGAAGGGCACAAAGGAAAGCAAGTTCTATAAGAGGTATCGCCAGGAAAGAGGATGAGGGAGGGGAAGCACCGTAACAGCGAAATTAACTGTGTGAAGCCGTTGGATGATGATCCTAATGCGTTTCTTGGCTGATAGACCTTCTAAAATGCGCTCCGACTCGGAGTATGTAGGTGGGTGATGCAAAACCGTGGA
>JABBWF010000058.1:0-237874 GCA_016647645.1 Suillus variegatus
GTACTTGGGACTTGGTACTCGGCACTCAGTGATCGGTGGTCAGTGGTTGGTACTCGGGACTCGGTACTCGGTACTGGTACTCGGGACTCGGGACTCGGGACTCGGGAACTCGGGACTCGGGACTCGGGACTCGGGACTCGGGACTCGGGACTCGGGACTCGGGACTCGGGACTCGGGACTCGGGACTCGGGACTCGGGACTCGGGACTCGGGACTCGGGGGACTCAGTACTTGGCACTCGGGTGATCGGTGGTCAGTGGTGGTACTTGAGACTCAGTAGTTTTTTCCCTGATACCCACCAAAAAACCCACACCCACAAGGTGGGTGTGGGTATATCATGGGGTATGGGTTGGGGGTAGTGCTACTCATACCCCGGGGTTCACCCACGCTATTCCCTATCAGTACTCAGTACTCGGCACTCAGTGATCGGTGGTCAGTGGTTGGTACTCAGACTCGGTAGTCAATATAGGCAATGATAATGAAAAATGACAGTTGTAGTCCACGTCAAGGTGAGTGACTTGGTAGTCTTTCCTTGTCATTCAGCAAAACATCAGCAATAATGAAAAAATGAAAGTTGTTATTATGCTTAACTTCCTTACCAAAGGTTGTAGTCCAAGTCCAGGTGAGTGTAGTGGTAGTCTTTTCTTGTCAATTGGTTATCTTGTTACTCATTACGCAGTACTCGGTACATGGTAATTGGTACTCAGTATTTGGTTTTGATACTCGGTATCTGGGAATCAGTAGTCAGCTTAATGAAGGTTGTAGTCCGAGTCTAGGTGAGTTTATTTGTAGTCTTTTCTCGTCCATTGGTTACCATGTGACCAAGATATAAGCTAAAGAAATCCAAAACATCAATAATGACAAATGAAATACATGTGTGCAGTAAGTGAGTCTAAAGATAAAAGAATGAATATTAATAGTGAGACTTGCACATTATGTCGAGATATCCAACATAACAAGCCTGTGATGTGATCAGAGACCTGGAATAACACCCATATACATCCATTATAATAGCTTAAAAGCTTAGAAATATTCATGAAGGATTGATGTAATGATAGGCAAAATGACATATGTGTGGAGAGTGACAATAGACATCTTTTATACAAAGTCACATTTATATATGATTCAGGCCAAAAATATCATTACAAATATGTAGGATAGATCGTAAACTACCCAAGGAACCCATACTGCCTACTGCCCTGAGGGTAGGGGATGGGTAGAAGGGATATAGTGAAAATATGAGTTGACCCAGCATTAAAGTCCTACCACTGCTCAACTAACCATTTTCGATGCTTTGGGTCTTTGAAGTTTCCCACACTCAATTTCTTACCCATTTCACTTCCTCAGTACTCAATTCTTGGTTGATTTGTCTGTAAATTTATGTCTATGATACTTAAGATATTTGAAATGTACCCCAGGTTTCTGATTATGAAGATTCAATGTTTTGAAGGCATGGGCCCCTTATCAGGCGAAATGACAAGTATACACACTAGCTCACAAACTCCAGCCTATTGTGAGCTGATCTTGGTCATAAGAAGCAAGAATATAAGCTATGCTCATTATATATTAAAAGGTTGGATCATGGATGCAAGGGCAAGATACTGAAAATTGTATATTGACTACCGACCACCAACTACCAACTACCGAGTACCGAGCACTGACAAATACAATTCCCAAGTTATTTCAACCCTACATCAATAGATAATACATACAAATATAGAATCCATGTCCATTTGAAGTACCGGGTTTTGGGTTTTGGCACTCAACACTTGGTGATTTGTGCAATGAGTAGATGGGCATGTGGCATACATGTTTTTGGGCTTCAGGTTTTTGGATTCGGCCCTTGGCACTAAATAATCTGTGTAATGTAAATGAACAATGAACATGTTGCACACCAGGTTTCAAGTTTCGGGTTTCGGCACTTGAAACTCGGTGATTTGTGCAACAAGTGAAAAATGGAAATGTTGCATACATATTTTCAGGTCTCGGGGTTTGGGTCTCGGCCCTTGGCACTCGGAACTTAATGAATTGTGTAATGTACATGAAAAATGGACATGTTGCACACTGGGTTTCAAGTTTCACGCTTTGGCACTCGAAACTCGGTGATTTGTGCAACAAGTGAAAATGGAAATGTTATATACATATTTTCGGGTCTTGGGCTTCGGGTTTTGGCACTTGGCACTCGGAACTCAATGAATTGTGTAATGTACATGAAAAATGGACATGTTGCACACTGGGTTTCAAGTTTCACGCTTTGGCACTTGAAACTCGGTGATTTGTGCAGTGAGTGAAAAATGGACATGTTGTGTACATATTTTCGGGTCTCGGAGTTCGGCCCTCGGCACTCGGAACTTGATGATTTGTGTGATATAAATGAAAAATCAACATGTTGCACACTGGGTTTCAAGTTTCACGCTTTGGCAGAACTCAAAGTTGTTGATTTAGATATCACCCGAAACCTGAACACCTGAATGTCAATTTTTCAGTGCCGAACCCCCAACCCTGACTGCTGGGTGCTGGGTGCCGAGTCCCGAGGCCTGGAACTCAGGATTTGACATTTGAGATGAACGAAATTTTTCAGACATGTTTGAATTAACCTACGTATATCTATAAACATTTCACTAACCCCTGAACCCTGAAAGATATTTTTGTTGTCTTACATACCAAATTCCGAGTTCCGAGTTCCGGGACTCCCGAACCCCGAAACCCGGCAGTCCACAATTTTGGGGTTCAGGGGTTGGTAAAATGTGTATGGATATATGAAGGGTTGGTTTAAACATTTTTAAAAGATGTCTCATATCAAATGTCAAGTCCCAAGTTTCGATTTCCAGGTTTCAAGAGTGCTGAGTCCCAAAGCCCAGAGTCCCGAAACCCGGAGTCCTGAAACCTGGAAATCAAAACTCGGGACTTGACATTTGATATGAGACATCTTTCAGAAATGTTTCAATCAACCTTTCATATATCCATACACATTTTACCAACCCCCGAACCCCAAAATTGTGGACTTCCGGGTCTCGGGGTTCAGGGTTCGGGGGTCCCGGAACTCGGAACTCGGGAAATTTGGGGAGATCAATAAAATTTGATTTACAATTGAGTTGATTGACAAACACATTGATTTACCCATGTTTAAAATACATTTTTGTTCTACATACCGAGTTCCGAATTCCAGACCCCCGAACCCCGAGATCCAGCAGTCTCGGGGTTCGGGGTTCAGGGGTCCCGGCACTCGGAACTTGGGGAGATTTGGGGAGATCAATAAAATTTGATTTACAATTGAGTTGATTGACAAACACATTGACTTACCCATGTTTGAAATATATTTTTGTTTACACATACTGAGTTCTGAGTTCCGGACCTCCAAACCTCGAACCCCGAAACCCGAGACCCAGCAGTCCACAATTCCGGGGTTCGGGGGTTGGTAAAATGTGTATGAATATATGAAAGGTTGAATGAAACATTTTTGAAAGATGTCTCATATCAAATGTCAAGTCCCGAGTTTCAACTTCCGGGTTTCGGGAGTGCCGAGTCCCGAAACCCGGAGTCCTGAATCCCAAAATTCAAAACTCGGGACTTAACATTTGATATGAGACATCTTTCAAAAATGGTTTAGACATACCGAGTTCCAAATTCCGGACACCTGAACCCCGAAACCCGAGACTGTCGGGTCTTGGGTATCAGGTGTCCGGAACTCGGAACTTGGGACAATTTGGGGAGATCAATTCAATTTGATTCACAATCAAGTTGATTGACAAACACATTGACTTAACTATGTGTGCAATATATTTTTGTTTAGACATACCGAGTTCCGAGTTCCAGACACCCGAACCCCAAAACCTGAGACTGCCGGGTCTCGGGTATCGGGTGTCCAGAACTCGGAACTCGGAACTCGGTATGTCTAAACAAAAATATATTGCACACATAGTTAAGTCAATGTGTTTGTCAATCAACTTGATTGTGAATCAAATTGAATTGATCTCCCCAAATTGTCCCAAGTTCCGAGTTCCGGACACCCAATACCCAAGACCCGGCAGTCTCGGGTTTCGGGGTTTGGGTGTCCGGAACTCGGAACTCGGTATGTCTAAACAAAAATATATTGCAAACATGGGTAAGTCAATGTGTTGTCAATCAACTCGATTGTAAATTAAATTGTATTGATCTCCCCAAATTCTCCCAAGTTCCGAGTTCCGGACACCCGATACCCGAGACCCAGCAGTCTTGGGGTTCGGGGGTTGGTACATCTCGGTTTGGGGTTTGGCACTGAAAACTTGACATATATATTTTTGTGAGTGTTGTGCTTCTGGTGTCCATGCTTAGAAATAGGATTTGTTGCACACCAGGGTTCAGGTGTGGGGTTTTTCCACTTCAGTCCTGGATTATTGGTCAATGCCACACATGGTCGATTCATGTTTTTGTGCTTAGGGGTTTAGATTTGGTGGTCGATGGTAGGTATATGCACTCATAGTGTACATGTATCCTATGTGTTTGATTCGCTGGTGGCTACATCAGCTGTATGTCTTGATGGAATATATCTAGGCTCACCCATATATGTAATACACCCCCGTCGGCCCGCCCATCTATGTATTATCCCCCACGTCGGCCCACCCGTCTATGTAATACATCCTATGTTGGCCCACCTGTCTATATAATACATCCTGCATCGGCCCACCTGTCTATATAATTATACCCCACCTTGGCCCACCTGTCTATGTAATAAATATTTTATCGCACCCTCGGCCCACCGGTCTATTTGATATCCCTTTCGTCGGCCCACCCGTATATGTAATACATTCCACATCGGCCCACCTGTATATGGATTACACCCTACGTCAGCCCACCTGTCTATGTAATATTCCCCTACCTCGGCCCACCCATATATGTAATACACCCATGTCGGCCCGCCTGTCTATATAACAATATTTGGCTTACATCTCTCTTCAGCCCAGCTGTCTATAATATCCTACTCTACATATTACCCAGATGGGCCCACCCATCTCCATGAATGATCATATTCCCCCGGCCCATCTGTCAACATTAAGGATATATATATCATTGGCATACATGGGCCCACCCGTCTCCATTGGAAATAATATGTGTTCCGGCCCATCCTGTCATCATCGAGAATATACACAACATGGGCCTATGATCAGCTGGCCCGTCTCATACGAGATATTATGGAGGTCGGGTGGCCCGTATAATACGGAATTTGTCACTGAAGGGGCTCGTACAGTGACCCTGACTTTGCTGATTTTCTAGTATTTGCACCCGAGTGTCACTATGCTGATGAAGATCAAACCGTATGGTTGTTTCATGACATGCATACCAGCCAGTGGTGGTGGGACATGCAAGGAAGCAAACTATCATAAATCAGCATCTACCTATTTTATTAATATGATACTTTTTAGAGAGCGCTCGATCAACGACGTCCAGGTGCCACAATCATTCCCATTATTATATTGAGCGATAAAACTCAGGTGACGATGTTCAGGAATAAAAGTGCCTATCCCATCTATCTCACCATTGGTAACATTCCAAAAGAAATTCGCCGAAAGCCATCCTGTCATGCCCATATCCTCTTGGCATACTTGCCCACTTGAGCACATCGCAAATAAAGCTTCAAGATGCCGTACTATTTCAAACCTTTATCATGCCTGTATGAGTCGCATACTGGCTCCGCTTAAGACTGCTGGGACTGATGGGCTGGTAATGAGTAGTGGTGATGGCGTGGAACGTCATTGTCATCCTCTGTTTGCGTGCTTTGTGGGCAACTATCCCGAGCAATTGCTCACTACTGGAGTGAAGGCAATGGAATGCCTGAAATGTGACATTCCTACAGAGGAACTCGGGAGTAACACGGCACCATTCGAAATATGCAACCTTCACGCTGTTTTGGATGCTCTTTCCAGGATTGACGACAGTGACCTGGTGTTTGTACAGGCATGTCGTGAAGCTGTAATCAAATCCATCATACACCCATACTGGGAGGACCTCCCTCACGCAAACATTTTTCAGGCAGTCACACCTGACATACTACATCAGTTGTATCAAGGTCTTATCAAACATCTGCTTGGATGGCTCGCACAAGCATGTAGTGCAGCAGATATTGATGCACGATGTCATCGCTTACCTCCCAATCATCATATTCGAATATTCATGAAGGGTATCACCAGCCTCTCGCATCTCAGCGGTACTGAACACAGTCAAATATGCCGATTTCTCCTTGGTATCATCATCAATACTTGACTTCCTGGAAACCTTGCTTTGTCTCGCCTCCTCAAGGCTGTGTGTGGTCTTCTTGACTTCCTTTACCTCGCGCAGTACCCATGTCATAGTTCTGAGACGCTGCTTTTACTGGATGAAGCTCGTGCTCTGTTTCACGACAACAAGGAGATATTCATTGACCTCGGAATCTAAACCAATTTCAACCTCCCGAAGCTCCACTCAGGACACCACTACTTGACTATGATTCGAACTTTTGGGACAACAGATAATTATAATACAGAGTACATGGAGCAGCTACATATCGATCTTGCCAAGGATGCCTACCGTGCGACCAATCATAAGGATGAATTTATACAGATGACAAAGTGGCTAGAGTGGAAGGAGAAAATTGCTCGTCATGAGCAGTTCATAAAATGGCGTCTTGACGGGGATCGTGCTCCTCATCATCCGCATCCACCTGACTTACACTTTGATCGCACCCAGCAATTGACAAAGCATCCAAGCGCTAAAGCCGTGCCCATTCAAAAATTGATCACTGACTATGGTGCAACCTACTTCCGACAGGCCCTCACTCGTTACATCGCACAACAACAGAATCCAAATGAGGTGATTACTCGCCAGCGCCTGGAAAACCTTGCTGCAGGTATTCATCTGCCTTTCCACGCTGTTCCTGTGTATCACAAGATAAAGTGGTTGTCGACCGACGCTTGGGAACACGGCAATCTGCTTGTCACAGTGGATAGTATACATGCTAGACCCCATTGCAATGCCCGACGTGGAAATGATGTGGTACCAGCATGCTTTGATACTGCACTTATCAATGACAGTACTGGTAGTTTTGTTGGGGTTAAAGGTATAACTTAAAGGCTTGTGTCATCATGCTTGGATAATAATGTTTCTAGGCTTCCATGTAGGTCAAATTCGTCTTGTTTTCTCAATTCCAGCATCAGCAACACAGTTTTTGTTCCCTCCAACAAGCCAACCCCCAAAGCATCTCGCGTATGTGGAGTGGTTTACCCCCTTTCCTGCAACACCGGATCCAAGACATGGCATGTACAAAATTAGTCAGTTAATCAAGTCTGGTGAGAGAGTCGCGAGTATCATTCCGGTGTCCAATATTACCCACAGCATCCATCTCATGCCAAGGTTTGGAGCTGTTGCACTGCAACACTGGACAGTCAACAATGTTCTTGAAGAATGTGACACCTTCTTCATTAATTGTTATATTGATAGGCATAGTTTTGTGACACTTAGATGATGTGCAAATTTTTTCGTTACATTATTCTACATTACATAAGTTGTCTATTTTATCGAAATTATCATAAATTAGAGAAAGTTTTACATACTTAGCCTAAATTTGTAGCGGAGGGTTTTCCTGATGTCATTCTCGCACGCATCATGTAGGTGTTATACCCTGAATCGCATCAGCTCGTCTGCACCCTTAAGTCGTCGACGATCCTCCAGCCTGAGGGGGGCGGGCGCATCAGAGAACTCGTGAGTCTCCCCAGGGTGCTTTACATTGATTGCGTAGTGCTGCCGTGGTCCAGTTCGGTCCAGTTCAGGGGGTCCAGGACGAGAACCGAGAACCGAACCATGGTCCGGTTCTGCAAAAACTTCGAACCCAGAACCGGACCATCGAGAACCGTTCTTTGCGGTCCGGTCCGGTTTTTTCTGGTCTGAACTCGAACCGAACCGAAAATTTTTCTATAGTGAGCGCAAAAAAAATGTTGACAAAATGCTAGTCTACACATTGAGTAGCTAGTCTAACATAGCCGCAAACTCTTCTGCCTCTGTAGCTGCTGAAATATGACCATTGCGGTAACCTGCCTTCAATAACTGGAGTGTGGATCCTGGATCGACATCCTCGTCTTCGTCTTCATCTTCAGAGTTGAGAGGCGATAAAAATCGCATAGTGACTTTCTTCGGTGCCGGATGGTCTGTAGCGCTTGACAATGCACGTTTCCTCGTGCCTGAAGACAGCCCACAGGCGTTGTCAGCATCACGCATACGAGCTGAGGGCTTTAAGGGACGGCCAGACCGCCGAGAACCAGCTGCGACTGTTGCTGGGGTACGTCCAGCTTTGAGTAGAACAGAGTAGGCATCTCTTGTAGATGCAGTTGATGTCGATGGCTGGGTGGAAGGTGGGACGTTGGGAAGGGGTACATCGTCGTCAGGATCATTAAAGAAAGTGATATCGGCAGCATCCTTGAGGGAGCCGTCAGCATTAAGCGCACAGGCGTCTTGAGACATTGTCAGATGACAGAGATAACTCACAATGTTGTCGTCAGTACCTCGTCTTGTACATGGAGCAGGGAGCCAACAACCACGCGCCCCAGAACAAAGACTTGAGAGCTGGTGGAGAATCATGACTGTCTAGGAAGTGTGCAGACTTGAATTAACATATATCTGTGACATAGTCAAACATATGTCAGTAGGCAAGAATATTGATAATTTGATTAGTTAGTACTTACCTTCAAAAATGCTAAAGATTGCCTGATTAACCTAGAGCGCAAATCCCGAAGACGACAGTCTGACGTTGAGGCCAATGTTGTCGAAGTCGAAGTCGAAGTTGATCAAAATCGAAGTTGAAGTTGACAACGGTTCAGAACGGTTCGGGAAGGCCGAACCAAGATAGAACGGTTCGGGGATATGTAGAACCAAGAACCATTTTCCGGTCCAGTTCTGGCTGATGCGAGAACCGTGGACCGAACCACGGAGAACTGGACCAAAAGTCTGGTTCGAACTGTGGTTCTGGACCGGATCGCGGCAGCACTATGATTGCAGTGGTTTTCTGACGTTATACATGGCTTTATATGACTTTATATTCCAATATAACAAAAACCTTTTCTATATATGATCATATATCAGCATACTGTATAATTTCGACCTTAGGTTCGTCACACCGTCGCAAGCCCGACAAACCTAACCTATTTTTTGTGACAGTCACATGCAAATTCAGCTGACGAACCTAAATGTGTGACACTTTGTATTCACGCAATTTCAAGACATATTACTGTACTAGTACATGCTAATGCTCCTCAAATGCACCATATTGTTTGTTTGCGACATGTCTGTGCTTGTCCCTTCCCAATGGAATGGGTTCACCATCTGAAGCTGGATTGCTGTGAGAAAACATGAGTAATTGGTAGCTAAGACACAAACTGTGCGACACACACCTATAAATGAGCCAGAATCGAGCTGAGTATTGCCAACCTGAATGGCAGACTTCAAGCCAACACAGAAGTAGTGCAAATCCTTGCAAATCTAGAGGCATCGCTGGAGCCAACGCCACGGTGGTCGACAACTCAACGAACCTATTTTAGGTTGTGTCACACGTCACAACAGCCAACGAACATGCTACAAATGATTACATAATGTGGGAGTGAATTTCCCACGAACCTAAGGTCGAAATCTAAGAAGTAAAGCATGACGGTTTCGGAAACGCTCGGGCGCTCGCGTGGCTTTCGCATAGATACGCTTAGACGCGCTTAGATTCGCTTGCATCGCTTACCTCGCTTAAACCTCTTTTTGGCAACTCGCATGGTTTTCATGGATATTTCAAGCGGCGACCCAAATAATGTCGCCCATTGGGAACCTAGCACGATGTTGGTAATACATAGGTGTTTGAGCAGGAGGACAACAGGATTTGAGTGTTTTGCCTACTGTAATTGTTATTAATATACTACATACATAAATGTAACAACATATGATACAGTTACAGACAGGGAGACAACAAATGTGTGGTGAAGGAGATCAAAGAGATTGGGAGAAAACAGTTGTGAAGAATCAAAAAAGGGAGCAAAAGACAATTAGAGACTCAAAAATTGGAGAATGAGAGGACAAGAAAATGGGAAACTGGGAGAACAGGAGACGGGAGACAGGAGACAGGAGACGGGAGACGGGAGACGGGAGAGACAATGGGAGACAAAAACATAGGACACAATGGAAGATGGGGGGCAGGGAAAAACAGGAAAATAAATACATTCAATGATACTATTACATATTTTGTAAGTTTAATTTTGTCAAAACTCCTGCTCAAAGAATGTAGAACTGACTGATCTTATGTACTACAAGTGCTCCGATCACCTTCAGATGTTTCCTATCGTCAATTACAGTAATAGATGCTTATACTACAACTACGCTCACCGTCATCCTTTCCACCTCAGTCTCTGTTGGAAACAGTGCTACGGCAGCATCGCACTCTCGACAGTGCGGTGTATAGTTGTCCACAGCAGAATTCTAAGGACATGTGTTCATCTGCTGTGGTGGTGATCATGTGAGCATTGATGAAATATCTTCAGGTGGCACGCATGTCCCACCAAAAATGAAAACAGAGACAGCAAGATCTGTTAGAAGAGAGATCAGTGTGGCTGGGATTCAAAAGGAGACCATAGGAGACACAGAGATTGAACAATTGGAAAGCAGGTGGCGCTCAGCTGGAGTGCGCACGTGGGGTAGACGCAAATTGCTTCTGCGGGATCAGACATTCCATACTTATATATATTAGAATGTACTTTTAGTTTTGTTGACATGCTGCTCATAAATGTATTTTCAAAATTCACTATCAAGGCATGATCTTATTCAAAATACACAATTTATTAGGATGCAGCCTGAGGCCAGGAAGCCAAAGGAACAATGCTCATCAGGAGCCTTCAGAATTATTAGGATGAAGCTGAGGCCAGGAAGCTTAAAAAGAGTGCGAGGCGCTCTTTTTTTGCGACCTGTGCCGAAGGCAGAACGGGTGTGTGCTAGTTATACAGTATATGACAATATCTGCGGCTCACCAGTGTTGGACTTAGACATACATGATGACTGTACGAGCACAGGAGTAAAAGGATTAGTAATACGTACATAGATGAATAATGTAGGGAACACCGACTTACCCGGGAATAGCCGGAGCAGTGTCGATTAGTAAGCACAGCATGGAGAACATACAAGTCCGTTTTCATATGTTTCGGTTCGGACACATAATATTAGCCGTTTAACAGTATAAATTGTAGAATGTAGTTACAAATAGTTCAGTCTAAATATTATATTCAATCCTATCCTAAGGTCTAGATACTTCTACAACCAGTCCTCTGATAGGCTAAACTGGTCGAATGGGCACGCAGTTTTCATAAATTACCCAGGTTCATATTTGCAGTGTTGGTTTACCACTGCAAATATTTCGGAAAAGTTCAGGACATTGACCTCGCGTCGAACCTAGGAGTCCGGCCGATCGGCGTAGCATTCGAGTGGGATGGAATAATTCACGTTCGTCGAAACTCAGGACCTCTGCAACTCTGGCAGCGATATGAGGTGCACTGGCGGCAAAATAGGCAAAGCATATTATATGGCTATCAGATTCCCTATGAGAAAGATAAACTCAGTTCATCAGGAAAAACCCCCTTTTTGTATTGGGGACAATTTGAGCAGATTATATCTAACATAGAAAATCATGTACCGTTTTATTGAATGTGCGCCAAAAAGACCCAATCTTCGACAATATCAGCTAATCTGCCCATCAAAAAAAGACTTCCAAAGAATTGGAGAAAATTCTTAGATACAGGATGCCATATAATTATACTAATTTACGAATGCCATGCACAGCAAGCTGCACCTCCAACAGGTGTGCCTCCTCGCACCGTTTGATCAAGACCGTCAGAGGGGCCAGTGCCTGTATGTCTATCTATGTATGAGTTCAACCAAAACCTGTTGCAGTCCTCAAGAACGGTCTCGTTCGTCCAATCTCGTTGGGCCATGTCACACTACGCACATCGTAAGAATAAGAACAGGACTTTGTGAAATCACTAACGAAGACAACATAGGCATCAACAAATAAACAATGTTACCGCGTTAAATATTTGTGTTTATTTATGGTCTCACATGATCTCAAGTTCGAAATTTTATCTCAAGTTCCGAATCACGCATCTCTTCCTCATCAACCATGTCTAGTCCCTGTCCCAAGCGCAACTCACGCCAACTGAGAAGGCTGCGATCATGCAAGCTGCAGAGTTGAGAAGGAAGAATCGTGCAGAAGTTAACAAGTCTGAGTCATCTGAAGCCCGTATGTTTCCTAGCCATAAGATGATTTTTTTACTGATCAAATGTTTCATATTCAGTGTTCACATGTAAGGCCCAGTCCGACAGGCCAAAAGTACTGCACTTAAAAAGCAAGGTATGACTCGATGTTGCTTGCGAGTTTGATTTTGATTCAGCTTCAGGGGCGTCTCTGCAACATGAGGCAAATATGTAAGCTTTCTCCCTGTTCATGGCAGTGGAGCAGCGACTCTCTTATCAAGATTCAACACGACGTCACAGTTCTTTGCCCCCTTACTACCGTGAGTGATCAATGCACAATGCAGTCTAGCATTCTGACGCTGATCGCTGTAATGCATAGCTTACATCCTGCGATATGGATGGGTTAGCACTAAGGACGGACACCGGACATCATCTTCTCGCACGATACCGCAGGACACAGAACAGTATGGATCTCTGCCCCATGGATCATCCCTACCGCCCTGCAGTGCTGTTCAATCTAGCCACCGCAAAGTTTCTGAAGGAAGATACCTCGAGCTCGACATACCTATCCCTCTTTTTCAAGACGTGCTGATGGGATTGACCTTGTGCAGGAGAGGCCCGCCGCATCCATGCCTCCGTTATTGCCGAATCAACTTGCTGATCAACGTGACGAGCGCTAGTAGTAAATTTGACTAGGATTCATCTGAATTTGATTGTTTTTGCAATGTTTGAATTGGATCTAATGTGCAACTTACGATTTTCTATTGGGAGTAATTAGAGTAAATTGTCTACAATTGGGAGGGGGACTAAAAAAATCAGTCTTATCGGTCGAATGTATTGAATCCTTGACAATCTGCGAGAATTGTGTGATATTGTGTCAAATTGGGAATCACCAATTTCCCTGATGTTGATGGTACGAGAGTTGAGAACATGAATGAATTCTCAAAGTTCAAGTTGAGATGGTGCTACCCGGCGGCATCGATGAAGATCGTAGCGAGGAATATGTTGAATTTTCTGTCACCTGCTCTGCGAGGCAACTGTGTAAAACTGACTTCCTCATGTTTGTTAGCACAGAGAACACGTACATCTAGGTAGTAGAGTAGCTCGCCACTAAAATACGAAAGACACGGAAAAAACAAGCTCAAATAACAACCGCTATCTATATAACTCGCAGAACTATCAGTAGGTCTAAGCTTCATCTGCCTGGCTAGCTGTCTCACTGCCTCCAGGTTGCGCTTTGAATGTATGTATGCGGGATAGTGATAGTGATTCCATTGAGATCGCCGATCGGTCGTCGAGCCAGAGCGGTCGCTCCGCGCTCACTTGAAGATTGAACAGTATTCGAGAAGCAAGAACACTGTGCGCAACAATCTGAGGTCTAGAATGAGGAATGTGAGCTTTCGACAACATATATCTACCTATATGATTGAGCGGACTAACGCGTTCAGTGTTTCGCTGTAAGAGAGCTAGGAAATCTACTCAGTTCTTTGAGGCCAACAAAAGAAAGAAAGAACTCACAGGCAACACAGCGATGATCATCACATTAAACATAGATATCACTACAGAGATATCAGCACGAAATTAACCAATAACAATGGTGTCAATACTCATGATGCAGAACATGTAGAGTAGTCCATCACGGTACATACTCCTCACCAGCGCACTATGAGAACCCAGATAGTGCCGATATCTCAAAAATAGAGTGGTGGACATGAGAACTAGAAGTGAATGATCAAGTAGGGAATTTTAAACAGAATAGTCACCTCACCTATCTCAAAAAACATCAAGAGTCCATACCCGAGGGCACTGCTACGAGCCCCTTCCAACACGCAAGGAGGGCCGACTGAAAGGAGATTAACACTAAGACTAAGAAGTGAACTTCGAGACCTTGCCTCCTGGGATGTTCAAATTAATGGGGGCAGCACTTAGAATCACACACGTCACCAAGATGGCCTGCACATACAAATCAGCGGTGGACAGTCACAGTGGGATAGAGATATTGTTGTACCAAACCAAAGGAGAAAAGAATGATAAGATAAGCCTTCTCATTGCCAGAGAAGGCATAGACCCTGAAAATCAATAAACCTGTTGTGCGATTACAAATGCATACTTCAACGTGAAATGCGAAAACCAACCTTCCGAGGCAAGGATGCCCAAGAAGTGTATGCCTGAAAAATGTCATCGCGACGTCATGTCATGATCTATGTGGACCAACCATTTACAGCATCGTTAAAAGGTGCGCACTATATGTTGATGTGAGTTGCGATCGGCACTGCACAGATCAAAGGTTTGCTCACATCTTGCGTGCCCCATGTCTTGATAGCGGCTGGTCAGAAATTCAGCTTTTGCGTACTAGCGCGCACCGGCGTATCTTACAGTACGAGGTCATAAGCGCACCAGCAAAAGGTGCATATCGTGAAATCGTGAAGGTGCTCCGAATGAGTCCCCACTTCCGTCCCCGAGTCCATCGGACCTACAAGAAATATCAGCACCAAGGTACGAGTGGCTGATTCTTCTGACTTCGGAATGTAAGGTGACAAAGTAGTCATAAATCTGGTCATACAGAGTCAGCTATAATAAAATTGAAGAGACATAACTTACTAGGATTGCTGACGCAGCGACTTCGGAGAATCGTGAATAACGATAAGATTGTTACCAGCCCGACCTTACCGTTAGTGTACTTGAATGGGTGGAGAGATTAGAGAAAGGTTGCTCAAAAGCACGGTTGGATTACCTTGGCTAACTGTAAACCGAAAGTGTCTGGGGCTGACATTCTCGAGGGTAAATGGAAGTCTGCACTGTGCAGCAAGCAGTTGCCAATAAGTACTGTAGCGTGCCACACTGTAACACGGCAGCTGTGATTGTCAACACCAAGTATCGAGGTGCAGTTACCTAAAGCGCGAGGGCATTTTTGATGATCATGACACTATATATGATGCCATGGATATTGAATTGAGGTAGGTGCACTGCGCATGATCGGATTCTTAAGTATTTTAAGCCTGCGCACCAGTCGTTTTAATGATCATGAGAGTGGATACTAAATCAAATGCTGCGCTATATAGTATTAGTATTCGTGGCTCGATTATGTAAGTAGAACCTCAAATCTCATGATTCGGGTCGCGGGCCAGGGAGGATGTCACTGTCGACCCAATCAATTGCAGGAGTACTAGTGGACTGTATGTGAGCATCGAAATCATCGGGGGATTGCCTTTTGGCATGGTAACCTTTCTTTGGCCGCAGAGCGCATCACGGAAATAAGGTCTTTGTGCGCTGAGATGGACAGTGCTTCTCCAACATTTGTGCGGTTGCTCGCCATTTGATACTTTACCAGACAAATCGGATTCAAAGGATGGTGATTATTCCTGCAAAGTCTGTCGCCATTTGCAAACCATAATACGTAGATGATATATGTCAGCCTGCGGTTGTATTTCATGAGCAGTAGTGCTGCCGTGGTCCGGTCCAGAACCATGGTTCGAACCGGACTTTTGGTCCGGTTCTCCGCGGTTCGGTCCACGGTTCTCACACCAGCCAGAACCGGACCGGAAAACGGTTCTCGGTTCTAGGTCTTCCCCAACGGTCCCGTTCTGGTTCGGCCCTGCCGAACCATTCCGAACCGTTATCGACTTCGACTTCGACTGTGACAACTTCGGTCTCCACGTCAAACTGTTGTCTTCGGGATTTGCACCATTGATTAATCAGGCTACTTTTAGCCTTTTTAAAGGTAAGTACTAATCAATCAAACTCTCATTTTTTTAACTATCACAGGACACCTGTCTCACAAGATTTTTGAACCATGCTGATCCAAATCGTTGCCCACCATTCACAGTTCGTGAGTGTCGATCCTTGTTCGAGCTCGAGCCATGCTGATGACCACCACACTGTGTCCAATGCCACCAGCACCATGCGCAAACGCCCAACACACGCCAGCAAGTGCTGACATAGCACAAACGCTTGCGGACGACACCAGGGCGCCGGAGATGGGAACAGCATGAGAGGCGGCACTCATTCTCGCTCGCATGCAGCGCATCTAGACTCGACTCTGGATGGGGAGTTGCAGTGAGTGAGTCTGTCAATCCTCCTTCGAGCTCGAGCCATGCTGATCCAAGTTGTTGCCCACCGTTCGCAGTGAATAAGTGTGTCGATCCTCCTTCGACTCGAGCCATGCTGATCAAAGTCGTTGTCTGCCGTTCGCAGCGTGTCGATCTTCCATCGAGCTCAAGCCATGCTGATCAAAGTCGTTGCCTGCCATTTGCAGTGTCTTAGTGAGTCCTTTTTACAATCGTTTTTTTTCATGTTTCTAACTTAATATTTATATGTACTACCTGCAGGTAAATCTCACCCGCCATCTCTCACTCAGGATGCGCAGGTGTTTTCTCGCTGTTCTGAAATGATGCCATCCCCTGTCTAAACGTCCAGCGTGCAGCCTTCATTGCCAAGAACTGTACCATCCTCACTTCCTACTTTCACGTTCCTCCCGGCATGTCAGCATCTTCAGCAACTACAGAGGCAGAGATGGGTATGTAGCTATGTCATTGGAGTAGCTACTCGACATGTAAAGTAGTATTTCAATGTATTTTATTTCGTGCTCGCCACTGAAAATTTTCGGGTTCGGTTCGAGTTCGGACCAGAAAAAAACCGAACCGGACCACAGAGAACGGTTCTCTGTGGTCCGGTTCGGGGTTCGAAGATTTTGCAGAACCGGACCATGGTCCGGTTCTCGGTTCTCGTCCAGGACCCTCTGAACCGGACCGAACCGGACCACGGCAGCACTAATGAGCAGTGTATCGTATCCATGGCAAGGCAGTGAGACAAACATCAGATATACGCACAGCTTTGAAGATCTCTTGTTAGTCCTGTTAATTTCTGTGCGAGCACTAGCTTATCACACGTTCCAAGTCCTCTTCATGCCCTTGAATCACTGCAGCCAAGTTTCCCGCAATTCGCCAAGTTGGCTATTGGCTCGCCCACCCAGAGGTTACTGACTCCAATCCTCGAGTTGATCGGATGCGTACTTCGCGCCGCCTTATGTTCTCGTTCAGTTCCTCGTGGATTGTACCGCTTAGGTTCAAATCTCCAGCGTTGGTTCGCCACAGCAAAGATTTGGGAAGTATGCAAGAAGCCTTGTGGCGAGGAGTCGTGTGGATAGATAGATTGCCTGAGAGACCTGGGGTACACCTGTTCGTTTGGGGATTCAGTATGTCTGGTAGAGAGGAAGATGGAAGAAACATACGGCTATCAGCTCTCACGAATAATGGAGTAAGGTTGATGGTCTTCTAGTCGAGGATGCAAATGGATTTGGCTTTGAGTCGGAAAGAACAGCAGAAGATTATAGAAGGGGATGTGTTGGAATCGCATGTGCTGAAGACGAAATCTGGGTAGCAGCTGACGATGTGACATTGAATGAGAAGAGTCGCGATACGTGGTTCTAATCAGAGGGCTAGCTAAGCTGTTCGACTGTGAGTCCGCATTTAGTGTCATGTATCTTGAGAAGGCCAGACTGCTCACTGCGGCAGGCTCCTTTTTGAGCTTTATTCAACAACCTGCGTGCACTGCTAAGGTGGTGCATTGTCTTCGAGAAAGTGAACTATATAAAATCTCTTCGGATGATCGGAGTATGATCGATCGATCATCGACTCGCCGGAAGCAAAGAATGTGTCCTAGTTTCAACATTGGACGCGATGCCGCAGTACCACGGTCATGAAATTTCGAAAACTCGGTATGAGCGTGGTCACTAATCAACTAACAGAGAGTTACTGGTTAGGCTTCCCCTGGCGAGAAGCAGAGGATGGTATCAGGCGCCGGGATGTTATACATTTATGCTGTGCTGTTTCTCACCTTCGACACAAGTGGCTTGCATCCAAGTCAAGGCAGGCAGAGACGCTCACTCAATAATCGACTGAACCCCAATGGAATACAGTCCAGGATCTACCACACGACTTCAGCCTGAGGTGATACCATCCAAAAGCCCAAAGTCAAGAAAATCCAAAGAATCGAAGGTAAGAAGGAACAGAACAACCCACACACTAAACAATCCTCTTCCGAAATCAAGGAGTCCCAGGCCGAAAATATGAGACAACTGCTAGATGTCACTATAGCAGGCATTAGTGCCGTACAAACTGTCGTGCCTAGTGACCTGGCGAAAGGTGTACTCGGAACAGTCGCCAGTATTCTGATCACTGTGCAGGTGCGTCGGTGTCACTCTTGAAAATGAGGTTAAAACATCCTCACGTCCGTATAGTCGGTGATCAAGAACAAGTCCGATTTTCAGGCGATAGTGAAGAAATGTAAGACCATCGGGGAAATTCTCGAGAGAGCAACCAATGACACTACCGACGACAATCTTCCAGGATACTTGGCGCATGCTTTATCGGAGCTTGACTCGTAGGCAAACCAAATTTTACTGTCGCTAGAAACTGACAAAGCTAAGCAGGTTAGTTAACGATATCAATAACAAGGTAGTCTCAAGGAAGAAGCAAGGATGGTTCAAGAGTATCTTATCTGTCACGATTGATCGCGACCAGATTGCTAGTTGGGAAAAGGACATAGACAGTGCCCTCAAACTCTTCGATGTACGTCTCTGTGACTCGCCTGAACTTCTGCTGCTGAATGTCATCTCAAGACCGAAGCGCTCGTTGGCATTGCCATGAGGGTGGAAGAGCTCCCTGGCATTACCACGAGGGTGGAAGAGCTCACTGGCATTACCATGAGGGTGGAAGAGGTCGTTTCGCGAATCAACGGCAATCTGACCAGTGCCAATGTTCTAAAGTAAGTTGTCATGTTCTGCGGGTTGTGGGTGTCCTCTAAATACAGTCAGGTATCAACCAATCGAGCCTCCATCACGACCTTCCATGTTTTATGGCCGCGATGATCTCGTGGCGGAGTTGAGGACCCTCGTTGTCAACGGTGAACACATTTCATTGATCGGTCCGGGAGGCATGGGAAAGAGTTCTCTTGCCAAAGCCATCCTTCACGAGCCACTTATCATCGAAAGATTCGCTGATCCGCGCTTCTTTGTGGCTTATGATGATCTAGATCCTTCGACTATCACCTTCAAAACTTTCATGACTCATTTCGCGGGGGCCCTTGGCATAGAGATCACTGGCGCTGATCCTTTGCGCCAAATATCTACCTTTCTTCATTCTGCTAGCGCCCTTGTTGTCCTCGACAATGCCGAGACCTTCGAAGAGGCCAGTGCGTTGTTGGCGCTCGAAAAAATACCACCAGCAATCGCGAAGATTGCAGACATCCATGGCGTCATCCTGATCCTCACGTCACGCAGTCGAAGGAATGCAACAGATGTATTATGGAGAACGATGGACATTCCGCCATTGGACTTGAGTTCTGCAGAAAGAGTGTTCTTTCAAACTTATCCCCGCGCCCGTTGCAGCGATGCCGAGGAAGAAATAAAGGACCTGCTCAGGGAGTTAGATTTTCACCCCCTTTCCATTAATTTACTCGCACACACTGCGCGGCAAAATGACTGGTCTGCAGCCATACTACTGAAGAGATGGAACAATCGGCCCGGTGCTGTGCTCAACCCCGGCAAGGGAAAGCTGCAAAGCTTGTCAGATACCATGCAGTTGTCACTCAACTCACCATCGATCCAAGCTCTTGGTGAGGATGGTCGTTGTACTTTAGCCATAATCGCCTTCTTGCCGCAGGGTCTCAACGACAACCTGGCTGGCAATTTGTTGCCATCGCTCCAAGAAGTCGACACTATATGTGATGTTCTATGCATGCAATCTCTTGTTTATCGTCAAGACAACTTCATCAAGGTACTCGCACCCATTCGACATTATGTGCAAGATTCGCTGCCACTACCTGATTCCACACGTTTGCAAGAAATACGCACCTTCTATTATCGCACTGTCCACTGGTGTTCGAAAGAACAAGATGGTCATGCTAATATCATTATCTCGGATCACTTCAACATTGAGCGTGTCATTGCTTTCGACCTCGCCCATATCCCTGAAGAGACTTATCACGCTTGCCCAAAATTTTTGAATTGCTTGAAGTGGCATCTTCCTCGCCCGACTACTCTTACCCCCGCTATTTTCAATGTCATCGAGAACTCCTCCACGTATGAGCTCAAAGCATACTGCCTGTGGAATCTTGGCTGGCTCTACTCCACTCTATCCCAGCTCACAGACGCAATGAAAATTTTCAAAGCTGCTGAGGCACTCTGTCTCGCCACCAGCAACCACGAAACGGTGGCCAAATGTGTTACCAGTTGGGCAGACGCATACAGATGCTCAAGGCCGCTTGATTCAATCTCAACAACTTTTAGAGGGCTTTCAACGCTCCGAGTCATGGGAGTATCTCAGTGAACCAACGAAAGACCAAGTTTGGTATTTCTTGGATGTTGCTCGGATGTGCACATTCACAACATCTGTGGACGAATTATATGTGAAGTCCTGGGACTTGGAAGATGACTCCTGTGGCTTGCGGTCCAAGATTTGGCACTGGCGGGCCAAACTTGACTACGGGGGAGACATTGTCCAGGTGAACGAGCGCTTATAAAACCTTCTCCTACAATGCACATGTACTGGAATCTGCTACACCCGCCGCGATGGACTTAAGCGGCTTGCAGATGTGGCATTTTGCGAAGGCAGGCTATCCGAAACCATGGATATCCTACAGAAAATCGTAGAGATGTTTGAGGGAGAACGTTCGTCCAATGTCTTGTGGTATACTGCGTTGAAGGCCGTTGTTGCAAGCAAGCAGGGGAATCATGCCCTTGCTAGGGAGGTCATCTACAAAGCCCCAGAATCCCTCCAATTCTTTGAGCTGCGCAGTGCATTCGTATCTCTCCACAAATCTTATGGCGCGGCATGCATCGAGCTCACTGCGTGCACATACGACAAGGCCGAGTCCCATTTCATAGCTACCATTGAAGGTTGTAATATCCAAGGACATCTTGATTTCAAGGCATATAGCAAACGGGGATTGGGGGAGATTGCCTTTATGCGTGACGACTTCGCATTGGCTGCACGATACTTCACAGAAATACTGTCTGTGTGCGCTGAGATGGGAGTGCCTGAGCGACATTTGTACAGTTGCGAGCCGTTCTATGTCCTGCCAGACAGATTTTGTGGATGGACATTGTTTTTAGAGGGTCAGTCGCCATTTGCGAACATTATGTAGATCATACACATGTAACAACAGCCTGCCATTGTATTTTGGACGATTGTACGAGTAGTCTCACCATGATATAATATCTATGACAAAACAGTGATGAGACGAACGCGGGAGGTGAATGAAGCGGAACACATGGAACTTCAAGTGTTTAATGAGATTGCTATGACACGGGAAGGCTGTGTTACATAGAGAACGCATCTCAGGTTCTCCGTATCTCACTTCCACTTTCATATGGTAGTGCGCGAGCTGGATCTGCGACATCTCCCCGGATCGAAGGTTTATGAAAAAAGATGACAAAAACTCACGATAGCACAATTCATTCGTCTCATCTTTTCCGACTAGCTCATTCTCGCACGCGTCATGTAAGTGTTATATCCCGAATCGCATCAGCTCGTCTGCACCCTTAAGTCGTCGACGATCCTCCAGCCTAAACTGGTCGAATGGGCACACAGTTTTCGTAGAATACATTATCCAAATTCATATCTGCAGTGTTGGTTCACCACTGCAAATATTTGGGAGAGGTTCAGGACATTGGCCTCGCGTCGACCCTAAGAGTCCGGTTGATCGGTGTAGCGTTCGAATGGGATGGAATAAATCACGTTCGTCGGAACTCAGGAACTCTGCAAGATATGGAGGTGGCGGGAAAATAGGCAAAGCACATATGGCTATCAGATTGCTCATGAGAATAATGGAATCAATTAATGGTACGAGAGTTGAGAATATGAATGGATTCTCAAAGTTCAAACTGAGCTCGAGATGGTGCTACCCGGCGTCGATGAAGATCGTAGCGAGGAATATGTTGTTGAAATTGCTGTCACAACTCGCTGTGACATGCGCGTCTAGTAGTATCACATGATGTGATGCAATTCTTTTATTTTGGCCCTAAGCTTGACCCTCGAACAACTCTCGAAAGTTGAGATCTAGACCCCATGATAGACGCCGGTGCGTTATCATGTATGCTGTGCAGTTTCTCACCCTCCAGTGACTTGAAGCAGGCGGGGGCATTTCACTGCATGACTGAGACTCGGAATCCATGGCCACACGCGTCCACTGGCAGGTGATGAAGCCGAAAACAAGAAGTTCTAAAAAGGCAAAGGCAAGAAGACACAAAGCTCAGTGTCAGCGCCGTATGTTTGATCTGACATAGAACGGCCCAAACGTCAAGGAGCCCTCTCCTGAAACCAAGGAGTCGCTGCAGGACGACGATGCGATGCAACTGTTGGATGTCGCTATAACGGCAATCAATATCACGAAAGACCTCGTACCCATCGATCTGGCAAAAGGCATCCTCGGAACGGTCGCAAATATTCTGATCATTGCGCAGGTGCGTTGACGTAGCATTTGAAAATGTTCGTGAAGGATTCTGAGGTTTGTACAGTCAGTGATCAAGAATAAGTCCGATTTCCAGGCAATAGTCGACAAGTGCGAGACTATCAGGGAAATCCTTGAAAGAGCGACCAAGCATGCCACCGACGATGATCTGCGAGGATACTTGGGCCATGCCTTATCCCAGTTGAACAAGTGAGCCGAACCAAATTCACCTCTGCTACAAACTGATGGTACCGTGCAGATCAGTAAACCGTATCAATAGTGAAGTAGCCTCAAAAAAGGAGCAAGGAATTTGGCAGAGGCTCCTGTCTGTCACGAGTGATCGCGATCGCATTGCCGGATGGGAAAAAGACTTGGATCGTGTCATCCCACTATTCAGTGTATGTTTTTGGAACTCCTTTAGAGCTACGGTTACTGGATAATGTTTTAAGGCTGAGATGCTCGTTGGTCTCACGATTGGAATGAACGCGCGGACCTTGGGACTCAAGGACAATGTTCATGGGAATGTCGAAAGGTAAGTTAACATCTCAGCAAGCGTTGTGTATCCTCTGAAGGCAATCAGGTATCATCCACCAGTGCCCCCGTCACGTCCCTCCATGTTTTATGGACGTGAGGATCTCGTAGCAGAGTTGACAAACCTTGTCGTCAATGATGAACATATCGCGTTAATTGGTTTTGGAGGCATGGGGAAGAGTTCCCTTGCCAAAGCCATCATTAACGAACCACCTGCCATTGAGAAATTTGCTGATAGGCGTTTTTTCGTGACCTATGATGGCCTTGATCCTTCGACCATCACCTTTGAGACTTTCACAACTCGTTTTGCGGGAGCCCTGGGCATAGAGCTTGCTGGTGCTGATCCTATGCGCCAAATATCTGCCCTTCTTCGTTCTGCCAGCGCCCTCGTTGTCCTTGATAATGCTGAGACCTTTGAAGAGGCCAGTGGATCATCGGCGCTCGGAGAAATACCACCAGCTATTGCCGACATTGCAAACATCCCTGGTGTTGTTCTGATCCTCACGTCATGCAGTCGAAGGAATGCACCGAACGTGCGATAGATAACGAAAGATATTCCGCCACTGGACTCAAGCGCTGCTCAAACAGTGTTCTTTCAAATTTATCAACACCCTAGTTGTAGCGAGGCTGGGGAAGATATACGGGACCTACTCAAGGAATTGGAATTCCACCCCCTTTCCATCAATTTGCTCACGAATGCTGCGCAGCAAAATGACTGGTCTCCAGCCATATTACTGAAGAGATGGAACGATCGGCACAGTGCCGTGCTCAACCCCGGCAAGGGAAAGCTGCAAAGCTTGTCGGACACCATGCAGCTGTCACTCGACTCACCATCCATCCAAGCTCTTGGCGAGGATGGTCGTCGTACTTTAGCCATAATCGCCTTCTTGCCGCAGGGTCTCAACGACAACCTGGCTGGCGATTTGTTGCCATCGCTCCAAGAAGTCGACACTATATGCGATGTTCTACGCATGCAATCTCTTGTTTATCGTCAAGACAACTTCATCAAGGTCCTCGCGCCCATTCAACATTATGTGCAAGATTCGTTGCCACTACCTGACTCCACACGTTTGCAAGAGATACGCACCTTCTATTATCGCACTGTCCACTGGTGTTCGAAAGAACAAGATGGTCATGCTAATATCATTATCTCGGATCACTTCAACATTGAGCACGTAGTTGCTTTCGACCTTGCCTACATCCCAGATGTCATCGAAGAGACCTATGACATCTGCTGGCAGTTTTTGTGGTGCTTGCAGAGGCATCTACCTCGCCCAACCATCCTTACTCCAATTGTTTTCAAAATAATAGAGAACTCCTCCACGCGGGGGCCAAAAGCATGCTGCCTGCAGTATCTCGGTGCGCTCTACACCACTCTTACCCAGCTCACCGAAGGGATGAAGGCCTTCAAAACTGCTAAAGCACTCTATCTTACCGTCGACGACCATGAAAACGCAGCACACTGCGTCGTCCAATGTGCAGATATCTACAGGTGTCAAGGCCGATTCATTCAGTCCCAACAGGTTCTGGAGGCGTTCCAACACGCCGACTCGTGGACATTTCTCAGCGAAGCATCAAAAGCTTACGTCTTGTATTTCTCGGATAAGGCCAGAATGTATACATTAACAGCATTCGTGGACGAATTATTTGTGAAGTCCAGAGAAGATCGCGACTGGGGCTTGCCATCCAATATTTGGTACTGGCGGGCCAATTTTTACCACGGGGGAGACTTTGTACAGGCAAACACGCACTTAGAAGACCTTCTCCCGCAATGCCCAAGTACCGGGGATCTTTTTGCTCGCAGGGACGTACTCGAGGGGCTTGCACAAATTGCATTTTGCGAAGGCAGGTTATCCGACGCAATGGATATTTTGCACCAACTTGTAGAGATGTTCGAGGGTCAATATTCGGACGGTGTCCTTTGGTACACCGTCCAGAAGGCTATTGTCGCGAGCAAGCAGGAGAATCATGACCTTGCGAGGGAGCTCATCCACAAATCCTCAGAGCCCTTCCAATTCTTTGCCCTGCGCAATGCACGCGCATTTCTCCACCGATCTTATGGCTCCGCACTCATCGAGCTCGCCGCAGGGGAGTACGACAAGGCTGCGTCTCAATTCACCGCCACGATTGAAGGTTGTAACATGCAAGGCAACCTGCATGCGAAAGCATTCAACATCCGTGGACTGGGTGAGGTTGCCTTTGTGCAAGGTGACTTCGTTTTAGCGGCACAACGCTTCGCAGAAACACGGTCTTTGTGTATTGAGATGGGAGTGCCTCCCTACCATTTGTACAGTTGCTTGCCATTCCATGCCTTGTCGAGCAGATTCGAAGGATGGGGTTTGTTTTTGGAGGGCCGCTTATCATTTACAAACGTTATGTAGATCATCATATGTGATGATTATGTGGTATACTGTATCCCCACATATTCGGATTGTGACATGAATCATAGGTACCAAGTCTCTTAACAAAAGAGATCTTGGTCAAACAAGTCCGAGGCTGAGGTTACGGTGAGTTGAACTCGCTTTACGACAAGGCTTTTGACTAGACTCAAAGTGTTTCGTCAATATCCTCGGTCTTCAATGCTTCCATCTGTCGATGTTGTAGCGATTCACTACAACTATCTGTAGGATCAAGGATGGCGTAGGTAGCATCGTGTTCGAAACGATCGAACAACTTGATATTGACGTCTGCATTGGCCTGCCTCAGAAAGCAAGAGCAATTTGTTCGTAGATTTCGTGAATAACCGATAGCCATTAGAACACGACTCGGAGTGATATCATGATGGAATGAACGACCTCAGCACCAAATTTACGCGTGTGATTTGTAGAGACTTCAGTCTCTTGCGACGTCAGGCCGGGAGTCCATTGTTCTGTGGCAAATTCAGTTGAGCATGTATTGGACGTGGAGCATCAACGAGAAGGCACATTAGGTGGGTCACTATGACCTGAGATGATCCGAATCCAGCGTGATCCATTGCTTGTCTAGTAGTTTCTGTTCTCCTCACCTCCGAGTCGGCCACAGGCCTCTGCAAAACTAGAGAAAGAGCATGTCGACGCCCGCCTTTATCCTGCAGTGGTAAAGCTCCTGGATGTATTCATCCTAAGTCTTGCCCAGATGCGCAACTTCACTGTCAGATGGGAGTCAACTTGAAGGTACCGAGGCCGTGACAACGCGATGTGACATGCGCTCCAAGTGGTATCACATGACGTGACGACAGTCTCAAGTTGACCAGTGTATGCTCAGTTTCTCACCTAGCTGCAGTCCGATTGACCGACATTCGCAACAATGTTATCAAACAAGCCAAAAGCTAGATCTGATACGTCCAGAAATTCAAAGGCATAAAGTCCTGCATTCTTGACACTAGTCCGACCCCAGGATTCAGATGACAACGTGATTCAACTTCTAGGCGTCATTATATCGGCCGTCAGCACTACAAAATACATTGCTCCGAACATCCTACTAACCTGGCGAGCGGTGTGCTTGGAACGATCCCAAATATTCTCATTCTTGCACAGGTGCCAGTGCGTTGGCGTAATACTCGGAAACCCTCACAAAGGGATCCTCAAGTCTGTACAATCAGTGGTCAAAAACAAATCCGATTTCCTGGGGATAGTCAAGAAATGCAAAACTATCAAGGATGTATTGAAAGAGCAACTAAGGATACTAGCGAAGACGATTTGCAAGGATCTTTGGGAAATGTGAGCGCGAGCCACATTGATCTCACTGTCGCTGGATACTGATGACACTGTAGATCAGTAAACCGCATCAATAGCGAAGGAGTTTCAAAGAAGGGACATCTTCCTCGCCTACCCCAGCGATGTTCAATATCGTAGAGAGCCCTCCACGTGGATGTCACAAGCACAATACTTGTGGCATCTCAGCCATCTCTACTTTACTCTTCCTCGGGTCAAAAATCACATTCAGGCGTTCCATATTGCTAAGCAACTTGCCGACAACCACGAGATGACAGTACGTTGCATCGCTTCACGTGCAGACATATGTGCATGCCAAGGCTGCTTCATTCGATCCCAACCTCAAGGATCTCTAGCACTCCACTTCATAACAACATATTAGCAAAACAACAAAAGCCAGTATTTGCATAAGGCCAATATGTACACGTCCATAACATCTGCGGTCAACTTCCTAAACGAAGGTGTCTGGGGTTTGTGGTCCAAGATTTGCCACTGGTGGGCCAAATACTACTATGGAGAGACATCGTGCAGGTCAAGACGCACTTAGAAGACCCTTTGCAGAGCCCAAATACTCGGGGTTTCGACGGAAAGCGCTGAGGCGCTTGTAGAGGTAGCGTGTTACGGAGGCAGGCTATCTGACGCGATACATTGTCTGCACGAAATCGTAGAGATGTTGTGGGGACAGGATTTCTACGTTGCACTTTGGTATGCCATCTGGAAAGGCGTCGTTGGGAGTAACCAAGGCCATCCTGACCTTGCGAGATGTTGGCGATAAGGATAGAAGAGTGTGTCCGCACGGTACGAGTCCCGGAGGATTATCGATTAACCTCCGGGACACTTTACGAGTTCCTATTTCCTTTCTTGATCCTTATCGACTCGTAGCACCTTCGACATCTTATATCACCCTCGTGTATCAGTCGCTTCTCTCCGTCTCGGACTTCTTGGCTTTTTGTACTTAATCCTTTCCTTGTACGCGCTCTACCTCAGCGTTGCTTCACCGTCCGCTGAGGTATGTTTATATTTTTGTCACTCGTATTATCTTGTTAACGTTAACGCGTCTTCCAGACTTACTTCGTGTCTAGGTAGTTAATGACAGCGTTGCTTCACCGTCCGCTGAGACTTACTTCGTGTCTAGCTCCCTATACGATATAGATCATCCACAAAGCCTCCCAGCCCCTCCCATTCTTTGCCCTGCTCAGTACAAGCGCATCTCTTATGGCTTAGCATGCGTCGAGCTCAATGCAGACGAGTACGACAAGGCAGCATCGCATTTCGCCGTCACCATTGAAGGTATTCAGCATGCATAGGTTGGGAAAATTACCTTTGAGAAGAAGTGACTTTGCCTTGGCTGCGCGCTTTGCAGAGACACGGTATTTGTGGGGAATACCTCCAAGAAATCTGGCATGGCATTCGACACACTTTCGAATGCCATGCCCAGATTTCTTGAAGGGTGGTCAATGTTTCGTAGTTTAGAGGGCGTTCACCATTTACGGACGTCGAGTAGATGATATACCGTAAACCACAGGCTGCAGTTGGGGAAGTGTCTTCGATCTACAATCTTTGTAGAGTATGAGACAGCCTAAGTACGACTGCTACTTCTTGTTGAGTTCCTCGGCCCTTCTATGAAGTTCTTCACGACTCTATGAACAACTATGAGCAAGGGGTGTGATGGTTCAAAATGTATCTTAACGAACCAATGGGGCTTCGAGGCTATTGACGATGTCCTTGCTAGGCACATGCGGGTCTCGAGCGTGGTAGGCGTGAAACTCAGGCTTGCTTGTCAAACCCGCGTCACGCCCAACCAAGTCTGCTGGGTCATTAGATTTCTGGATCAAATGATGAGCAAAACTATAGCTAGAAAGCGAAAACGGCTGCGTACAGCAGGGTGAGGAAGGATGTTGAATTGTTGCTCCTGCTGTCCCTGTTGGCGACTGTGTGACGTTGTGGTATCTTTCGTTTGTTGGGACATTTGTTAGAGGTAGTAGTGGGCTATGGTAGTAATTGGAAAGAAGGAGCACAATGCGCAGCTTGACTAGCTTGACTCCCCTATATACGCACCTGCGGAGCTAATCATACGGATGACATCATTCGACACGTCACACGTCACAATTCAAAAGATGAGAGTAATCCTGAATGACATTATGTAGCAATTGAACGTTGATCATGCAACTATTTCTGCAGACTGAGTCACTTGGGTAGAGTAAGTAGAATGCTGAAGTAAAGTTTATTGTACAGGACGCATTCCACATCATTTCGATAACATCATCTTTCGAAAGGTCAGGTCTCTGAAATTGAAACACTATGAACGAAATGCTAACCTTCACAAATTCTGAACCGATGCGACACAATTTGCATGTGAGTACAAACAAGTACGATGCAAGAAGGAGACGAACCATCGTAATTGATCTGGCCATCGCCATCGACGTCTGCCTCACGAATCATTTCATCGACCTCAGCGTCAGTCAATTTCTCGCCTAGAAATGGCATCAATTTATAATCGGCATCTAAGCATCACCACTGACCCAGATTCGTCATGACATGTCTCAGCTCGGCAGCGTTGATATAGCCGTTCCCGTCCTTATCGAATACTTTAAATGCCTCTTTAATCTCTTCCTCGCTGTCGGTGTCACGCATTTTGCGTGCCATCATTGTGAGGAACTCTGGGAAGTCGATGGTACCATTTCCATCAGCGTCAACCTCGTTGATCATATCCTGTAGCTCAGCTTCGGTAGGATTTTGACCTAGCGAGCGCATCACAGTGCCGAGCTCTTTGGTAGTGATCGTGCCATCGCCATCTATATCGCTTCAGATCAGGTGAAGTAATAACCGATATCACGTTGGTCGTACCTTTGTCAAACAAAGAGAAAGCTTCCTTGAATTCTGTGGCGGGTAAATGAGCGCTGGGATCATCAGTGACAACACCAGCCAGATTTTCTCACCAGATATCTGTTCTAGAAAATCGCACAAGAGTAACGAAGCATATCAGCACCAATAACGTCTTTGGCCTCCCATCAAGAAAGCATTCACACCTTCAGACTGTGAGCCGTTACCGAATCGATATTAATCAATACCCATCGGAAGCCCACACGTGACAGCGCGACTCACCAGTTGATCCGCCATATTCTAGAAAGCCACGAGAGAAAACTTTGTTGACTATAAAAGAATGCAGCGATTTGACAAAGAGGATGATGGGGGTTGGTGATTGTCGTTGAGCAGAGCAAAGCATGGCCTTGCATTTGGCCAAGATCATGTCTTCACCGGCAATCGCCAGTCCCAAATCAGGCTAACTATACCCAGAGGCCAGAGCCCACTGCCCAGACTCCACTAGCATTGACATTTACTTTCGCACGCAATAATGACCAACTATACCAAAAGATCGAACGATGTCAATGAGGCTATGTACGTGCACGGCCGCATGCCTAAGAGGCTGGTCAACAGTCATGCAGATATGTATTAGAGGTCAGGAACTCAAGGCTTCAAGACTCCTTTCTAGTGATTTGCCGAGCTTCCTTTACCTACAGTGCTTCCCATGCCTCGCTTGACTGCATAAAGGTTAATCCTCATTATGAATGATGTATAGAAACGTGATTGAAAATAAGTAGCGATATTTAGTCCCAGTCATCATCATCGTCCTCTTCATCACTATCACCAAGCCTCTTGTTCCTTTCTAGCAAAGCAGCAGCTAATGCGGCGGTCAGATTCCCGCCTGCGCCACCACCACCAGATTCTTCAGCAGCAGGTGCGGGGGGAGGAGAGGGCGTTGACTGAGGACCACCCGTCTTCCGTAAATTTGCCACACTCTGTCCACGAATGGATGCAAGTAGGTCCATGCGACCAGGCTGTGGGGAAGCGGGTAACGCCAATGTGTTTCCTTCCCCATTTGAGAGAAGTGGTGGTGGTGGTGGCGGCGGCGGCGGCGGCGGTGCCGCTCCTGCAGGTGGAGGAGGGGGTGGAAGAGCATTTCCGGATGAAGGTGGCGGTGGGGGCGGAGGTGGTGGTGGTGGTGGAGGCGGAGGAGGAGGAGAATCCTCGTATAAAGGTGGAGGGGGTGGCGAATTGTTGACTGGTGGTCGTGGAGGAGGAGCACTGACTGGTGGTCGTGGAGGAGGGGTACTGACTGGTGGTCGTGGAGGAGGAGTACTGATTGGTGGTCGTGGAGGAGGAGCACTAACTGATGGTCGCACAGGAGGCGGAGGCGGGAGAACAGCACTCGCAGGACGAACTGGTGGTGGGGGTGGTCCTGAAGATCTTATTGGTGGAGGCGCAGGTGCAGGAGGGGCCCGTTGTGGTGGTTGTGGTGGCGGTGGTGGAGCAGCCCAGGTGGGACGCGATGATGAAGGCGCTGCAGCAGGGGGTGGAGGTGGCACAGCGGAGACTGGACGTAATGGAGGTGGAGGAGCATGGGGAGCAGGTGCAGAATCGCCATTGACTGATGTTGCAACACTATTTTGCTGCGTGTGCCCCCTATTTCTAGGCGCAGGTAAAGGCGGCGGCGGCGGCTTCTTCTTGGTAGCAGGCTGGGGTGTATTCTGTGCATCACGGATAAAGTCTTTTATGAAATCCATATCCTGGTTGATGACCTCGCGACTAACGCCCGAACCCTCCAGTTCTTTCAGTATGGTGATCCATGAGGGGTCAACGTTACTGGAGTTATAACCCTTCTCATGATCAAAGCCCATGTGTGCAACATGCACAAAGGAACCAGCGGTTGGACCTGAGATCATAGATTTATTTATTCTACCACCCTTGGAAGACTTCTTCTCTGAGGAGGAAGGTTGAACTGAAGTAGAGGTCAAATGTGGTCAACTAGAGCTTTTAAACTACCATACCTTTATCTGCTTTACGGTTGGTTACTTTCTTGTAGAACGTTTTTGCATCTTTCTCGTCAGCAAAGACAAAGCCAACCATGCATTTCTTGGGTAGAAGTGAGTAATTTTCTTTGAATTGCAAATGCACACTTACATCGCCGGCGAACGAATGGAAGAACGGCCTGTCCTGGTGATACTCGAACGCTTCATATAGCTCGTGTTCCCATATGACACCTCTCGTCCCCGTTAAATCAACCAGTCTCAACATGAAGGCATCTTTGGAGTTATCTCGCAGGAAAACGAGTGCACCTTGCAAGCCACCATACGACCACTTGTTTGGCTGCGGATGTGCAAAGTAGATACGAGCAGCAGTAGCGGTGAGTATCTTTTGCGTGGAATCGTCTAAAGTGGATTTTACTTTAGACTTTTCGTCTGCTGAGAGTGCTGATTGAGAGGGCATCTCAGGCAGATCAAAGTAAATGTAGAAATTGGCCTAAGACCTGACCGTCACAATATAAACCGTGTTTGGTGCAACGTGGGAATCTAGCGGCCTCCAGTACTCAGCGACGGGCCACGGCGGCTGCCTTGGCAAGGCTGCGGCAGGCTATACGCACGACACAGCTACTTTGCTGCACTCAATCACTCGCCGTCTCATGGACTTGCGGCCAGACATTTCCTTGTATGATCAATTACCTGCTTCACACATAAAGTTTCACAAATCGAGAATCCGGACTTCATGTTCAAACTGGCGGCAGCGGGCAACGGCCATGCACACGACCACCTTCATCGGTCTGTCTACGGAAAATTAATCTACGCTAGTGCATGCTACTGCGCTCAGATAGCTGTATGTGAACGTCTCGTTATCTTGATGTGCGCAGGCCTCATTGTAGTTGCTGGGTGTGTCCTTCAAACGTTGGGTTCCGGCTGTCAGACCATTCAGCCATTCCGACCTCGGGTTTAATTGGTGAGTCTGTTGTTTTTTTGACATGATTGCCCTTCCCTCGCCATTGAGGCTTGTCCATATACGGCAAACATGTTCAAAAGGGCAGTGAAACATATATCTTGTAAGAACAGGAATTTGTGTACTCAGTGGATTTGGCCGTGCACACTGCACACGGGTTACACTATCCTTCTTTTCTCAGATTCAAATCTCCTGGTTGATTTTATCGCCAATCGTAGACTTTATACCCTCATCCGCAAAACTGGGGGATGAGTTTCCCAGTCCAGAAATTTACACCCCGCCACAGATTCTAGCAGTCCGTCAAGGATTTACTAGAAGCACTCCCTTCAAGTCAGGAGCCAAGTACGAGCCGACTCAGTGATTTTCATGGCAGTCACACGATATCGGACTGATGTAAAGACAGAAGATCTGTCAACGGGCATTACACTCAATGGCGGCGATCACCAGACCCGTACACTGGCCAGTTCATCCATTTTCTTTGCGACTTCTTCTTCCATATCGAGCATATCCTCGTTTCTATCAAACCCTGATGTTCCCCCCGTATCTTCTACAAATGGTGTGTTTATGTTATGTTTCTGACCAGTGGAATATGTTGATGCATCTATCACGCTGTGGCTATATGGATGTTAGACTGCCTTACTTGCACTGGATACCCTGAAGCAGTCGATGTCACTGCCGATTATCAAACTTGCATCGTAAGCCCGTCTGCAGTAATCAGATTGGGAAAGATCACCCGAATCCAGGGCGTGCATAGCGTATGGAGGGAATGTTGAATTGCATGCTGTTGCATTCATGAGGGTAATCCAAAGTTAGTTTGACTCGGAAATACTCAACGGACACATTGTTTCGGCCTGAACGTTCGAACCTTGGTCTTTGGGTCTGTATTCTGCATCTACTCAAGGTGCCATTCGGATAGCGTGGAATTACTAACTACCCTACTGAGACCACAACAAGTACTTAGCTTAATGGTTGTGTCGCGCCGCATAGGTCCGACATAGCCTCTCATCCATATGAGACTTTTCATGTTGCACGAGATCTCCGTTCTTCTTAGGAAGCATTCCCCAACAATACTTACGGTCATGGTGGTCTCGGGACCCTTGGCATGTATGATTATGCCGATCATGATGCAAGTAAACCTCTTCTGTTATCTCGTGCTGGCTAATGTCTAGTCTTAGCAAAGTCTCAACCCTGAGGCCTGATTTGGCAATCCGGAAAATCATATTCAAAATTCCTATTTCCAGTGTTCACCCCAGTCGACCCTTGATAGAAGGAAGATGGTCGTTCATGCAATTGAGGAACATTCCGGTGCCGCCGCATGGAGTTCTGTAGCTTGTTGTCGGCATTCGGAGGGACCGTGAACACCACCATGACAATCACACAAGATGGTTATGTGCTCAAGATTAAGCTGGTTCATCGTAAACAGCAGTTCAACTCATCGATAAATATTCAAATTATTCACACTGGTTCTGGCGCGGAAGGCAAGTGGTTCTGTATCTTACAAGGCTGGTAATACTAATAAATCTTTAATCTCAAACACCACTCAACGCGATCAATCTGCGTTATCTGGACGGACAGACCCTATTATAGAGGGACTTCAGGGGCTTTTGCGTCCATCCAGATTCTGTAAATTTGTCTGGAATCACCGACGCGAATATATCAGTGTTTTCACGCCTTCTACCAGCGCACCACGGCAACAATGACTCAGACAACCTACAGCGCTGACGCGTCCAAGTATATCACGGTATTCTGCCATATTCTTGGCATTCCCATCATCATCGGACCTTGGTGTTAGTGTGATGATTATCATTTCAGGGCAAGGTACTACACCTACGCGATATAGGTCCTGAGTAAGTTTTGGGGCAGATATATTCAGATGATAGTGCAGGGCTGTCTTCTGCTCCACTGATACACAGCTCTCTGCCGATATTTATTTATGAACTGAAGCTCTGGTGATCAAACCTTGGTAGAGTGATACTGCTAAGACATCGTAACGTTCTTTGAGATAATTTAGCTATGTCTAATTACATTGCGACTCGGAAATGTGCCACATCTCCACTGTCGCATGGTCCAAACTCATCAAACTATACGCCAAAAATCCGCAGTAAAAGGCTACCATCGAATAGAGGGCTATGCTAAACGATATGTCGATGCTCGAGGCGCGCCATCGGCCAAACTAATTTGGTGAACTCTGTCACAAATCACAAGCTGATCGCATGCGATTCTGCAGATCTATTGCGCACATTACGGAGCCCCGCCACGTTCGCGTCTAAAGTTCAGATGGCTGTGGTATGGTGTAAGATAAATATTGAGGAAAACATTTTGAGAGTCAAAGGCATCACAATGGAAGGATTAATCGGCAGTGACGCGGAGTGCGTGGGAATGTACCCTCTTACCGCATACTACATTGAACAAACTAAGATGGCGGCTTCCCGTAATATGGCGACTAGGGAGGAACTAATTGTTGACTAGCCTGGCCTAATGGTTGGTCACCATCCTTCAATTAACTGCTTGCGAGTCAATCTAGAGTCCAGGGTCATCTTTGAACCAAAATACACGCTCAGGCCGACCTGGAATGTTGTGAAAGTGATGGGCATGCTGCATGATGCATGCTACTACGCTGAGATGTGGCACATGAATGTATGTAATTTCCCGGTATCTTGGTGCACGAGGTCTCGTTCTAGTGGCTAACTTGAAGTGTGTACTTTGGGCTCCGACTTGGGAAAACTGTCAGACACGTTCAGCTCTTCAATCCTGTGGCATATGCCAAGGAAGACTGGTGTCTCATGGTTCATTTTCATTGGTGAGTTTGTTTTCTGACAAGATTGTTCCGAGTCGGCCTCTGCTATTCATCGTCCCACCATCCACATCGACCTACGACGTGGACTTGTCAATATTCGGCAGGAAAAAAAGTCAAATCGAATCTCATGAACGCGCTACTAAAGTCGTAAGCGTCCGTAATACCCGCAAGTTAAGTATTCATTTCAATGGTTTTGCAGATTTGAAGCACAGCAAGCTTCTACAAGAACAGAAGTTTTAGTGGGTAAAAGATCTGCCCGCGTATATTGACATCTTGCACTATTCCTTTTTGTTTTTCACAGGTTTTCAATCTCCTGCTCGATTTCGTTCCCGATCGCAGATTCCGAAAAGCAGGCCCAGACAAGCGTTCTGGTAGCGTCAAACTAATCATTCCATTGCTCCGTTCCGATGACACACACGCCACGCACATAGTCACTTTTGAAAACAAGGAATGGCTCAGGCGATACCCGAATCTAACCCAATCCTCAGCTTATTGTTTGGTGGAGCTTTGTGGCGTCGACGGACCTGTTCTAGCTTCGCAAAGGTTAGTGTTATTGGTGAACACTGACCCGAATCTCTCCTTGACAGACTCTGAACCGATCACCGGAAAAGGTTGTCTGGAGCAGATTACGGACCCTACATTGGTGCCGGGATTGTGACCGCAAGCGTGTACTATCGGTTTTGCGAATACCTTAAGCGTTTCCCGCTAGACTAGCAGTCTAAAGGAAGAGCGGAACTATATTGTGCGCAGGTTTCCGAGTCGTTTATTTATATGTTGCTTAATCCAGTCCAGCTAACCCTCGAAGATTCACTGTGTTGCTATAATGACCGCCATAGGGACTTCACATGATTTCACACAATGACCGACGTCATGAACTCCTCGAATTCTCTCAATCATAGATTACATGATTCCTTCCTCGGAGTATGGCACCCCATCAACATATCTACAATTGAGTTAGCACGCTGCATCATGATTCTAGAATGTTCCCATTGCTAAATTAGACACTTCGCCCATGCACTTTGAATGAAGCCCCACGACCACCCGACATGGTGGTCATGGGCTCAGATTTTTGCATATGAAGTCATATGAGTTTACAGCATCCAGCCCCTGATGAGACATGGGATACGGTTCTCCGCGGAACTAAATAAACGTTTGCAGCTGGGAGCCGCCGGGACACTCAACGTTACGTGTGATCCTGCATTCATATCTGACCCTGCACGGTCAGATAATGTGATTATCATGCATTTCGCTTCGAACGTAATCGCGATCAGGTATAACGTTCTCTGAGTGAGTACATTGGAGACTACGCTGACGGGGCATGGAATTAAAAGGCTTGATATATACATGAAGATGAGAAGGACAAGATGTGATAACGGGACAATGAAATTTGCTAACCCTGCAGTATCACCCCTCTATCTACTTCTTAGGCGGATATGATTACGGCCGTGGAAATTATAGACAAGAACTTGAGAAGGCTCGTTAAAGTCATTGCCACCACCGGTCTTGGCGGCGCGTATGGTACGAGTCAGGTGGTCTGGTCGTCAAAATCGTTCTCGAATGTTGTACAATGAATTGCCGGTCGTGTGTCGTGGGAGCTCGCGTGTGAATCGTTATCATAATCTGTTGGTGTTCTTGCGCTCGGACAGAATGGATCGAGCAGCAGTTAGACAGGCGGCACCTGCCAGTACAACGACCTTAAATGGATAATGGATTTTCAGCGGCTTGAGCAAGGCACTTCGACAATGGAAGCTTACAGAAGCGAAGACAAGTGGCCGGTACCAGATGTAAGAGCCGTTGACTTGCACCAGTGCACCAGCAATGGGATTGCCTGTGAGGAGTGCAAAGGCAATGACGAAGGAAGTTATGCCTATGCGAGTGCTATGCATCACGGATCTGTCAGGGCTAAGGTCTCATAAAAGCGGCAATAATACTTGCCCAATTTCATTGAGGTCTCTCGAAAACGATGCAGCAGCAGGAGTGATGAGGGATATGACTGCGGAGACAAAGTCAATCGACTTCCAAGAACATAGTAATGAACGTGACGCACAACCACCAGAGAAGAAACCGTACAAGATACCAAAAGCAATGGTACCACCAAGGTTTGTGGCTGCGAACATGAGAAATAGTAGCCCTCCGGATATGACAGTGCATGGGATCATCACTGCACACGCCGGTTGTGAGCTCATCGCAGTGTGGCCCCAATAGATGATTCCACATACCGTTAAATGGCCCAATGACGTCGCCCAAAAAGTTCGGAATCGTCCTTCCGAATAGTGAAGAAGCGTTCATAATTGGGATCTAAATGTGGCTCAGTAATTTATTCAGTTTCATTGCTTAACGCTTTACCGCGTAAAAACCAATGTTCTTCGAAAGTCCGTGTTTCTCTGAAAAGACTTGGAGGTAGAAGACTGTAATAATACAGTGAGTCACGCAGTAGAAAATTGTTCTATGACTTACATGGAACAAACAGGCCCCAGAATGTCAAGGTAGCACTAATTGAAGATGTCAGCTCTTGACTTGATAATGTTTCAACAATACAGACCCAATGACACACAGCCAGTATCCGAGGTCGGAGAGTATTGCTTTGATATCAACTGGTTTTGCATCCGGACGCTCCCTCCGACTCGGTAAACGAGTTTTCATGAGCAAATTTGCGGTTCCAAGAAGCCCCAGATCGATGAAAGCAGCTGCCCTATGGTAACCTGTTAACGTCATTTTCATTTACACGTTGCATTGCACACCTCACTCCCCACCCAAACCCAGCACTGCCGTTGAACAAATTATTAAGCATGATGGAGTAGATAACGGCACCGAGCGACGAGCCTGTAAGGAGGTCGGCGCAATGCAAGTGAAATAGGTTAAGGACTTGCCAGCCAAGACTACACCCATTGCGGCAGCACGTCGCCGGCGGAAGTAATGAGATGTGACAGATATTGCGGGAAGGAAAAGAAGACCCATTCCAATGCCCATTCCGATACCTTGTGCCAAGATTATTTGATAGTATTGATGCGGTTTGGCAAGCGATAGCATGAATATCCTGAAGTTTAGTCGACACGGGGGTTTTGAGGATGGTGCATCAGAACTCACGAGAACAGGTAAATGAACGACCCCGCTCCTATGCAGTGGTGGAAGTAGCTGTTCAGAGGGAATGTTTAGATATCAGATGAGAACAGAAAACAGAATAATCGGACCCTTCATCAAATAGCTTTCCGGCGGGTAAACCTCCGGCAAATAGTAAGAAGGTCTGGAGGGAGCCAATCCAGCTGATATCACTCGCGGCATATTGCGAAAGGTAGTGCGACTGAAGACGGTAAGTGGTGAATTGCGTGTAGTCTGGGAGAAATGCTTACAGAGTAGTATGCCTGGTATACGCCAAACGACTGCACTGCGCCGAAAGTGCAAAAAAGGATCATGGACCTGATTGAACACGGTGTGAGAAGATGGTCCGACAGTGTCATATGGACTAATCTTGGCACATACCCACCAAGCACCGTGAGCCATGCTTGCAGCCCACCTTCGGGGAACAGAGGTGGAACTGGGGGCTTTTCGACATGAGCAGCAAGTTCAGGATCACCACTAGAAATCTCGCTCTTTGTGAGCACGAGGTTTGACTTGCTCAAAGCAACGTTCAAAGACAATCCGCCATCTGGAAGTGGAGACATGGTTGGTACTGGAGAAAGGGAATGAAAGTGAACTGTTATGGGTGAGTGAGTTCTTTAGGATGTTGGTTCACATCGTAAAAGAGCTTCTCTTCGGTCATACTTGGGTTGACACGATGCCCATGGCCAGATCTGATCAAGTGCATATAGATTGTCAAGACGGAATTCTTGAAATCTGGAGATTCACAACGATCAACGCGACGCGGTGCCCCGATATATTACGTAATAACACGTTCCCTGAAGTTTGTCGCCGCCATGAGAGCATATGGAGAATGGGCGCTAAGATGAGATCTTTTCTATAAATTTATCTGGATTTCATTATTATTTTAATCTTTTCGTCGAGTCCTCGAGAACTTGCGGTAAATATATCCCAGGTAAGCAACTTCCGGAGGCCGGACTGCGCCATCAACGCATGATTCTTCTGGGCCGCCATCGCGCCGCATCTCGCAAATCGTCTCAAGTTGCGTCGCATGCGGCGGCTACTTGCGGTTGTGGCTCAGGCCCAGGTCACAAAGCATAAATTTTAAGTATGCCAGCATCGAGAAAAATTTCACCGGGCAGTGCGAGAACCAGATCTTGAAGTTTAGCAGACAGCTTGGTTCAGGGCATCCCGACTTTCTGACCAGTGGTGCGTGAGAATCAGCGCTTAACCAAAACAAGACGGTTGTCGTCATGTGACGCTCAGCCGCAAGCAGGAGAGCCGAAATAAAAATAAAAAACATAGTCCCGATCTGTGACCGAAACGCTGAACTACCTTCCGTGCATCTTCAATTCGCTGGGAAGACGCCGAACAAGCGGTGTGTGACCGACTCTTGCCAGGCTAGTTTGGTAAATGCCGATTTCAGACTAGCACATAACCTCGAGAAGATAATATGTTTGAAGTGATACAGTTGTGGTAGCCATATCTTTACAAGGCTCAGATAGGGTTGATGGCAGATGCGGCGTATGGCATTAACGCCTTTTCTGTGACAGTTTTACCGGGAAAAATAAGCGAGATGAGAGTTGTCGAAGAGAACATCGTGCTCACTTGGGACATCTGATTAGATAATACTTTCCAAACGGATATGTTTTTATCACCCGTGTGGCTTTTGACACCAGGACCATTTGCTGTCAGTCACTTCACGGTATCCTTTATCCGCAAGCGTTGGTAAAATCAATGTCCACCCAGCAAATGCCTCAGATTCGCAAGCTCACTCAAATGTTTTAGTGGTGTACTTCCTGTCGCCTTGTGACACGGTGATCTCAGTTACGCAAGGTTGTTCCCAGAGAATCATACTAATGGTTCCATTTCATCCTTGTGTGAGTACTAGCATCTCTCGCTCCAACTACATCGCCATCTTGTTCACCTTACTCTTTTCATTAGCGGCTGAACTTGGCAGCTACACAATTATGTCCTCGAAAACTGTAACGACTCATGCCACATATTTCCAAACATCGGCCAAATTGCTTCCTATCGGAAGAATCTGCACTCATGGCCCAAATCCGTGTGTATCTTGGTTCCTGACACTTAAGCTCTCTTTCTGACCTCATGTCATATACAAAGATGTTAATTTCCTACGATGTTATCCTCTGATTCTCAATCCGGTAGTTCGGCTGTGATGATATTGATATCATTTGACAGAATGCTTTACTTGGGTCCACGTTTTTTAGAGCGCAGAGATCATGTTTCGAATTGGTTAGTACTCACCCAACCTGACCTGATGATATGATCGACAAACTCTATAAAAAGCCGGCAAGATAGTCGGAATAAGTCATTGCGCCCTCCCCGTCAGCCTCGTCGAACATGGCAGATCATCTCCCTCACCATCCCCTCTTCACTACTCGGGTCGAGTTTCTTCTCACTGATGACCGTGTGTCCCTGTCCTATCAGCGGGCAAGACTTCTCATGCACACCTACAGTACGTTGACCCCTTGGTCCTCAAACACATGACGCAGATGCATCTTCCTCGAATCTAGATCTGTCGGCTCTCGATGTTCAAGTGTGTTCTCCAAAGTATTGGGCCATGATGACAGACCCTATCATGGCACTGGATACTGCCATGTTTACTATACTGGCTGCTCATGTCGGTCTCACCATCGGAACACTTTCCCGGCATCTTCACAAACGGCCAGACCTCCGCCCTCTGGTCAACCGTCTGTTGCGTTTCGACACCGTTGGTATCTATCTCCTCACAGAGAGGGGTCACGGTCTAGATGCATTCAACATCGAGACAACAGCTACGAAGACCCCTGATGGCTTCATTATTAATACACCTCGCGAAGAGGCATGCAAGTACGTACCTATTATCAAAGATGAGCAACCCTCTGATGAATTGCATATAGATTCATGCCTGCTTCCACCCCATCCTTTGGTATTCCTAAGGTCGCTTTGGTCATGGCTAGGCTTATAGTCGACGGCGAAGACCGTGGCCCTCGATTCTTCATTGTGCCTGTCTGCAACGAGCACGAAATGTTCGAAGGTGTCGAGTCGATCAGACTTGGTGCTCGTCCCGGAACTTGTCCTCTCGATTTCTCTATAACGCGTTTCAATCACGTCCATGTTCCATTCAGTGCACTCGTGTCGTCAAATATCTATGACCATTCCCTGCCAGCCTCGCCTCTAGAGAAGTGGTGGGATGAGGTATGGCGCATCCCTCTCGGAACCCTAGCTGTTACAGCGCCCTGGATATCTTCCATAAAGGCAGCTGCGTTCATTGCCGGTCGCTATTCTATGCATCGGTCCCTCGTGGGGAAAGGGGCTAATCCCGTGCCTATCATCTCATTCAGGACTCAACAATGGCCTATTGCTCACGCAACTGCTGTTGGCCTCGTTATGAGCAATTGGTTTCCAATGGTAACCAAAAATAGCGCTGATAAATCTCTGGATCATCGTGTCAGACATGGTATCGCGGTCATCGTTAAAACCACTGTTTGTCGACACTTCCAGCGCTGCGTGCCCGAGGTTGCTGAAAGATGCGGTGCACAAGGCACCTTTGAGCACAATTATATGGCTCGTATTGAGGTTCGTACGTATTTTCATCTAACAATGCTTGATTGACATGTCGTATTCATTCAGAATGACGGCAAAGGCGTGATCATCGCCGAGGGCGATGTTCTCACTTTATGCATCCGCCTATTCTCCGAGCTCCTCCTTCAGCGGTACAAGATACCTCTTCCAGACCCAAGCGAGTCACTTCTTGCTCGGCACGCAGCCTCTCTATTGGAAGAGAATATCGGCCTTCTTAACAGCTTGCACGGCGGACACCGTAGCGAGTCCTTCAACTCTCTCATTCTTCCTCAGGCGGAGCTTGCGGTTGAAGCCATGGGTCACGCGCTTGCTTATTCCGCCGGTTTGAAATCTGGTCTTCCGAAGCCAATTCTTGATGTGTATGAATGTGCCGTCATCCGCCGCGATCCAGCATGGTATTCGGAGAATGCTGGCTTAACCCGAATTCTGCAACGCATTCGTGAAGATGAGGCTATTACAGCAACGCTTCCCCATCTCGATACTTACCTCAACAATCTGGCCATTGAGGAGTATGTCTCTGCGCCTATCGTATCTGACGAGGCGTGGAAGGAGTACCATGATGAGATGCCCGTTTTCACTGGTCACGCTATTCCCATTTATGATCAGGTACAAGCCATGCTATAGGCTGTTCTACTAGTATCGTGAGTGTTAATCATGGTCGGTCTAAACTCCGCAGTTAACATCGTTTCCTTCTCTTACAGTCGAGATCATTCTTTTACTGACGTTCTCAGAGAACCCTCGAGGCTTCTGGAAGTTGTCCGTGCGCTATTTTTGCAATTCCCGGAGATTCATCTCAGCGCGCGTACCCCCTCGGATATCGGTGATGGCCATACATAGTGTAATATCAACTAGCTACTACTGAGATTTTTTTATTTTTTGCATGTTCGTTGTAATTGATGCACCACGAGCTTCTGCGGACCGTATGTACTTGATGACTTGCACGTTTTCCTGTCCTTGTATTTCTTTCATACATATGTACGTTGCTATGAATTGGCAATTGAAATTTTATTCCGAGAAAGGATTATCTTCCAAGCCAAACCCTGCATCGCACATTCATTCCGCCAAACTCCACGTAGATAAGACATGTTGCATTGTGTGGGCCCCACGCAGGTCATAATATCTCGCCGTATTTACTTGCGTATGGATGATCTTGAGAGCTGGGTTCTTATTGGAGCACCGGAGGGCTCCTCCAATCGAAACGCAAGCTCGAAGATCACATCACTACCCTTGCGGACAGAAGATCCAATAGGAATAGGTACGAGCGAATTAGTCAAACGTACATCCTCGAAAGAACCCTATGCTATCTATTTAAGATCTGACCCAGTTTTGATGCTGTTCACAAGGTTATGCTGTCACGTACGCACGTACCCCATTAATATTTCTTGCGGCACACTCAGATTACCGTCGCACACATGACCACCGGGTATGATTACATTGTGGGTAATAAGGTTGTGTTATAGCGTATACTTGCATCCAGGCGGTTGTGAGAACGTGCCTGACCTGGCCAGAATGTCCCAATCTTGGGGCGCAATGGAGCTGGATTCGGGTTCGTTGACACAGAAACTTTTGAGATTGGTTTTGGCTCAACTTTATTGCCCAGCGTGTTGTGGCTTGATGATTGAGCTGATAGGCTGGTTGGTACTCATTCCCGGCTATAGTCCTGACTTCTGTTTTCCTATCGTACGAGAAAAATCGAAGATAAGGTGCTAGAAGAACAAAACTAAATTGCGTTGAATCATTTGAAGTATGGGCAACTTTGAGGTTCGATCGTCCTGCTCGGGTCCGGTGGTCGATGATTTTTGAGGCCCAAGCTGGCGGGCGCGACGAGGTCGGACATAATGGCAGGTAGTCTTTCATTAATTAGATGTGACGTGCGGTCTAACGCGTGCGATCAAGTCCGGTGGACATCGACAGCGGAGTGATTGTGAAGATTATCTATATGGACCGAGCGAACCATATCGAAGCGTTGTCAGACAGATCCCGTGTGCATAGTGTTACGGCGCAAGATACAATCACTCTTCAGCCAACTCAGGCGTAATACAAAACTGTTATAGCTGAGGGTCTCGACGTCATGGGAAAAACAAAGAAATACCTCATATGACACAAATGCTACAACTGCAAACACAATCAAGAACCGTGCTTGTTTTCGTGCAATGTTTCAAAGAACTGCCTGACGTCAGCTTCGCCAACTATTCTGCCTTCCTGCGCGAACGGCCGGAGATATGCTAGTAAGTCATCCCTGTGAAAATACACAATGAAAGATTCATCAGACATCTGATGAAAACACCAACCGCATATCATTGAAAGCTCGGATCCCGTCAATCGCCCTATCGCGAGGAAGACGCTCCAATGCGCGCATACCGAGTTCCTCCAAAGAAAGAGCTGACATTGAATTTTCATGTTAGTATGCAGTTGCTTCAGATAAGAACGAAGTATGCACCAGAATCAGGATCTTCCGGGGGCTCGTAAGTTTCTTCTTCCTCCAAGAGATACGGATGATCGCTGAGAGATGGAAAACACTAGAATTCGCCGATGAACGGAAACGTAAGAAAGCGTGGGTATGAGAAGCTCACACGACTGCAACGGCACCACCGTTCGCGCCATCCTTCAGTCAAGAAAATATCACCCTCACTCAGGGGTGCTTTTGTATCTGACGGTTGCTGTGAACCCTGGAATATAGCGTGTGCAATCGGATTTGGTGCTGGGGCAAGACAAGGCGAGGATGGCTCTGGTGAAATGTGTTGTCTTTTCCGCTCTGGTTCCTCTGAGTGAAGGGAATGAGACCGGCTTCGTTTTTGCCCAGGGGCTGTCAAAGAATCATCTATATCCAGTAGATCATCTTCCGTAGTTGTCGGTGGATCTGCGCATAAAGGATTACAGCCAAGTTTCCTCCATGGGCTATCTTCTGTGTCACGAACCACCATTATGACACCTTGTGTACCAGCATACCGGCGAAGGGTATTAATCGAGCGAACGCAAGAGGAGCAGACGAATGCATCATAGTCCTCAGCAGATACGAGGGGCGGAGGCAGCCCTGAAGAGGAGGCTTCAGACTGGTTGTCTTCGGTATCATTACCGTGGTCTGGGGTTTCTATTTCAGGGACGGGAGACGATTCCCGCGAGGATGGTCGTGTCCGCAAGTGTAGACACGACTCGTGGAACCAGTCCTTTGCAGACGAGGTGTATCAATGACAACCGACATGGCTTTAATGCACGCCCACGCACCTCGCATGCGAGACACTGGATCATTGTTTCCCTTTCACATTTCGGGTCGTATGGTCGGCCACATCGACAAAAAATGCCCCTAAAATTCTGGCCATATGAATTTTCTCTATTTTCCTCCTCTAGACTACGGTGCAAAGTACACCCGTGTGGGATAGCAGTCGTTGGGCAATCACATCGGAAATTGCGCTTGGGGAATAATTCTATTTGCTCGTGATCCGTGTGGCACGCGATGGAGCACGAAGAACACAGGCCACGGGGCAATTGACAAGTAAGGCAAAGGTATACGGCTTGCCTGATTGGACCCAGGGAGTACGTGCAGCGAGAGAATTCGTGGGGAAGAGTCAAAGCTGCTTCTCGGACAAGTTCATCCTGAGAGGCAACAAATTCCGTCAGAGAACCCAAAGAAGTCATTTTCAGACTTCGTGGTCATAAAATGGGTTTGTATGATACTTGTAGGATCTGGTGGGTACTATGTACTTACCCAGGCAGGAGATGGTTGCAGACTCGCCGCAGAGTCCAACTTCAAGTTGAGACGAGAACGTCTTTGCAAACGAACTTGTCACGTGCCAGTACGCTCAGAAATGAAATGAATTCGAGAGAATAGCACCACAAACCTTTGAATTTTTAGCATCTCATGTACGCTGATCAGTCCGAAGCTCAAACCTTGCGCAACAATATCGCGATGCGTAGATTATTATTGTGGTGCTAAATTTGCATGTACCATTGTAAAAAAATTCTCAGGACCCTGTATGTGATCTCATGCAATGATTATTTTCTCAAATTTTCCGTGATACGGGAAACTAACAGGGTGTAAAAGGAGATATGTACTAGGCCAACACTAGCATAGACTTGCAGTGCTAAGACAGATTCCTTTGTGAGAATCATGGTGCTCTCTGAAACGGTCAGTGAGTGCATTCAGAGGTCGTTCAGAGGTGCGTCCTAATGGACCACAAATTAGTGTGAATGCCAATACACGAACAACAAATGAGTTGTTTGAAAGTCTGGAAAGAAAGGTATTAGCGATGAAACAAGCAGAGGTATGTACATATCAATACCAATGACTGACCCATATTTCCTCGGAGAGCAAAGCAAACAGAAAGGAAGCCACGCACCATGACTTGGCGCGGCATTGCAGCCAGCCGTTGTATCCAAAGAAGCTAGTAGTTTGACCAACCTTACTGCACTGCAAGAAGATTCAAAGAGGGTGCAGAGATGTACAAAAAGATGAGGGAGGGCGGACGAGATATGTCAGATGGCGAGGCAAAGTTCGAGATGACTAAAAAAAATTATGAGAAGCGCTGGGACGAGCAGCAAGCAGAAAGAAGATATGGATCTGCAAGCAGGAATTCTGGAATCTAACACCCAAAATTTTGGCTGAGCTTCAAATAATGAAGCACAACTTCAAATCTTCAAATGAAGATTGTCGTGACCATCAATAAAGCAGGTACTGGGTGATAAAAATCTGTTAGAACACTTCAAAATCAATGTATTCGCTTACTGGAAGATACTTGGTCATATTGAGAAAAACGTGAGAGAGTCAGACTGAAGACATACACTTGAGATGAAGTCAGAGTCATATGTGTCGTCAACGGTGCAGCGAAACGGCAGACAGCTAAGAATTGGCGGGCCGGCACCTGGAGATTTAGGTTTTCAAACTCCATCAGGTGACTGATTTAATTTCTCACACGAGTAGTTCACCTCCAACCGCACAGACGAGTCGGACCGCCCACAGTTGCTCGACTAAGATCGATGCTCATGTGTACCCAACGCCTCACGATCAGGTTGAACCTGTGACGTCTTATTGGACATAAATACATAATGGAGTACTATCATTGAACGATATTCACAGTCTTACAACACTCATCCTTTTCTCTTGGACTACACTTCCTTGGCAATAGTGACCAGATGGCTTCCCTCGACATCGACGAAGTTCGCGCTTGCTTTCCATCCCTGGAATCAGGGTATATCTACGCCGATAATGCAGGAGGATCACAGACTGCTCAAGGAGTGATCGATCGCATTGTAGATTATCTGACCAACACCAACGTACAGTTGGGAGCTGACTATTTTGTCAGCGTGCTGAGTACCAAGCGCGTGGACGAGGGCCCTTTCGCCATTGCAGAATTGTTCAATGCTGCTTCCATCGACGAGGTCGTGTTTGGACCGAGTTCGACGATGATGTTGGAGAACATTGCTAGAGCGCTCGAAAATGATATTCAACCCGGAGATGAATTTATCATTACCTATGAACATGAAGGTTTCTGATATTATCTTCCTGTATTCGTTTGTAAAAAACAACTCAACGCTCGTCTTAGCAAATAACGGTCCTTGGAAGCGTCTGGCTGAGCGGCGCAATGCCATGGTCAAATACTGGCAACCTACGCCAGTATCTGCGGAAAACCCTTACTCAGTTGCATACAAAGTCGAAGAACTGTTGCAACTGGTTTCTTCGCGGACCAGGCTGGCCGCCATTACCGCATGTTCCAATATCTTGGGATCGTTGGTTCCTGTAGAAGAAGCGGTGAAGGTACTTCGCCAGCGTGCAAAAGAACAAGGCGCAAGAAAGGTCGAAGTGTGTGTAGATTGTGTTGCACATGCACCACATAGAAAAATGGACGTACAACAGTGGGATGTTGATTACTGCGTGTTTTCTTTGTACAAGGTTTCGATATTCGCGACTCCCTTCGATTTCGCATCTGACACTGTTTTGTAGGTATACGGGGCTCATAATGCTGCTGTTTACGTGCGGCCGGCGGCCATGCAGACATCTCTTACGTCCCTCGCGCATAATTTCCTGAAGGTGGACGACAAGCCATATAAGTTGCAACCAGGTGGTCCAGGCTACGAGCTAGTATATGGTGCAACGGCAATCGTGCCATATCTCAAGTCGTTAACGCCAGAAGATGATCTTGTAGCATCTTTCAACGCAATCGCAGACCACGAGCAAACCCTTCTGGCCCCTTTACTCAACTTTTTGACGGATGCAAGACAAGTTGACAGAGGTGTTCGCATCGTGGGGACAAGCGAGATTAATCTCTCAAGAGTTCCCACTGTCAGCTTTGTTGTCGTCGGACAGAATGCGATCAAGAGCAAGGATATCGTAGGAGCGTTTGACAAAAAGGGAGGGGTAAGTCCGACTTTCAATGATCTTATTGTATTCGATTATGCATGTTGCACAGATCGGAATTCGATACGGCCACTTTTACGCGTATTCTCTTATTGACAATCTACGGCCAAAACTAGACGTGAATGATGGAGTCGTCCGCATCTCACTTGTCCACTATAACACCGTCGAGGAAGTGGACAAGATCGTGAACGTTTTGAGGGAAGTTTTGGCTTGAGCGATAATGTAAAATTATGTCAACATATATGTAACTATCTGGGAACATTCTGGAGATGTATTTTTCTAGTACAGTGCATCAAAGGTGCCCATGTAATCTCGAGGGTCACTGCACTCGTCAGCTGTGTATATTGCTTATCTCAGCACGGAGTCTTCGTCCGCGGCGCTTGCTTGTTCGGAACTTCGATCGTCTTGTGATCATGCACATGATTCATTATCATTCGCCCCAGAGTGTTACATGAAACAGCCTGAGATTAAGCCTTCAAGCCTCCAAAGTCTCGCATTATCCACCAGAGTCGATCATGGCTGTCACTAAACCATCTAGCGGTCCTGACCCTATTCTGCTCACACTCTTCGCGAATCGTTTTATGAGCGTCGCAGAGGCAATGGGCAGGTCTTTGCAACAAACTTCTATCAGTACTAACATAAAGGAACGCTTGGACTTCTCCTGTGCGCTCTTCGCTCCTGACGGCGATTTGGTCGCAAATGCGCCCTTCATCCCGATTCATCTTGGATCTATGAGCTTGTGAGTCTTCAAAGCAGTTGCCAGTGAGTGTCTTTGGAGCGCAGCTTATCTGATCCCAGCGCTGTGAAGTACCAAATGAAACTCCATGGAAAGGAGTTGAAAGATGGTGATGTGCTAATGACCAACTCTCCTCATGCTGGGGGATCGTACGTGCAGCTTTCTTTCACAGTTGCACATATTCACCAAGGGGCAGTCACTTGCCAGACATCACTATCATCACTCCAGTCTTTGACAAAGGGACCAACGAGATCATATTCTTCACTGCCTCCCGAGGACACCATGCTGATATCGGCGGCATCCTGCCTGGGTCTATGCCGCCTACGTCTGTGAATATATTCGAAGAGGGTGCGGAAATCGTCAGCCTGAAGATTGTAAACGACGGCATGTTTGACAAGAAAGGGTTGTACGAGTATATGGTCGAAAAACCAGCACAATATCCTGGGAGTTCGGGTTGCAGGAACATCAAGGATGTCGAAAGTGACATCAAGGCGGTAGGTCACTCAAAAAGTACTCCTTCCAGAATTCATTGCTCACTCATGTTTTGAAGCAAATTGCGGCAAACCACAAGGGAGTTCAGCTAATCACAGCGAGTCTGTCATATCGACCATTTACCTGCCATGTGCACTGACTATCATGTTACTTGCAGTCGTCGATGACTACAGTCTAGAAACTGTTCAAGAATACATGTATCATATCAGGAATAATGCCGAGAACTCCGTTCGAAGTCTGCTACGCGACGTCGTCAAAAAGTCGGGAACTAATTTTCTCACTGCCGTGGACTATCTGGATGATGGAACTCCAGTGAGTTCCGATTACCGTACGCATAAAATCATGGCGTTGAGAGTTATGACATTGCTTAAAGATCCAGCTGAAGGTAGAGATCAACGAGGAAGAAGGATCTGCTGTTCTAGATTTTGAGGGTACAGGATGCGAAGTTAGGGGAAACCTGAATGCCCCGATTTCGGTGGTACACTCCGCCGTGATCTATTGCATGCGTGCAATGTTGAATGTTGATATACCGCTCAACGCTGGCTGTCTTGTCCCCATCGAGAGTACGTTCTTTGGTACAAACCGAAGGTCCAGCGATCGTATTGACATGAATTACTGCAGTCAAGATTCCCAAAAAATGCCTTCTTTCCCCATCCAGGACCGCTGCTGTGTGTGGTGGAAATGTATTGACCTCACAGCGCATCGTAGATGTGGTCCTTAAGGCTTTTCATGCATGTGCTGCTAGTCAAGGGTGCACCAAGTTCGTTGTTCCTTTTCACATAGTCTTGTTCTGAATGTTTTACAGCAACTTGACCTTTGGTACGGGCGGTAAAGATAAGGATGGCATAGCCATTGCTGGATGGGGTTATTATGAGGTCTGACATTTCATTATAATTGGCGATGACATTGACGTGCGTTCTTTAGACCATCGCGGGTGGATCAGGAAGCGGGCCAGGATGGCATGGCACATCGGGTGTACATACTCATATCACAAACACCCGCATTGGCGATGTCGAAATTCTTGAACGCCGTTATCCCATTCTCGTACACCGCTTCGGTCTTAGGCCGGGCTCTGGAGGGAAAGGTAAATGGAATGGCGGCGATGGTGTAATCCGAGAGTTCGAGGTTATGCAAGGGATGCAAGTGTCCATCCTAAGCGAAGTATGTTATTTTGGTACCCCTTGTTACGGCGAAACTCACATATACGACAGAGACGTACGCGTGCACCATACGGCATGGCAGGTGGCGAGCCCGCTATGATGGGACGCAACACTTGGATCAAGCAGCGCCGCGCCGAAGACAGTGATGTGCCCGAGGAAACCTCTGAGGAAGATATGGGACCACGCTACATAAATATAGGAGGGAAAGCGACGGTGTTCATGGGAAAAGGAGATCGCCTATTGATTGAGACACCCGGTGGCGGAGGTTGGGGTTTGCCTGACGAAGGCCAGTTCGGAACTACTGACGAACACAAGCATCCCTGGGAAGCAAGAGGAAGTTTGGCAGAGAGAGCTGCTGCCCAAGCTGGGTTCTAGGGGCCATTTCTTGACAAGTATTCAGTGTATGTTTTTCCGAGTCGGGCATGTAGGTAATGATTTAAAGGCGCAGCGCCATTCCATTCTTATGTAGGACTGCAGTGGTACATTAAGTTCGACTAGTACTTTGTCGCTACAGTAACTCCAGCACAGCTTGCAGGCTGCAGGGCATCGCGTCTTAACAGTTTCAGGACTGCTCATGATGAGTGCCCCACTACCCTTCCGAAGTCCAAATGTTGACAAGAACAGGGCGCAACGTAACAACATTATAACTTGCTTCGGGCGCTCAAAGAGTTCACACACTGGTTAACTATCTCCCTTCATCATGGATGCCTCAGTGATAAGACAGAAAACCAACCGCTTCCGAATCCTCATTATCGGAAGAGCGAATGCAGGAAAAACCACCATCCTCAAGAGGGTTTGTAATACCCGCTCGAACCCAAATATATATGACAGCGCCGGTAAAAAGGTGCGGTCCATGATACAAGCATACTACTAGTAGCATTGATTCACCGATGGACGTCAGATAGATCCCGCCGTGTTGATGGCATCTAGAGAGGTACGCGGGTTCTTTGTTGTCGGTAACATCACTTGACGAGTTTTCAGCGCGGGGTGCATGATATCGAGAATGAAGTGGTGTTTCGAAACAACCCGGGATTTGTCTTCCATGATTCACGCGGATTTGAGGCAGGAGGACAGTTTGAATTCGACAAGGTGAAGGCTTTTATCGCAAGTCGTTCTAAGGAGAGATGTTTGAGTGATCGAATCCATGTCATATGGTAATTGGTCAAATTTTTGGCATGCGCTATCTCAGATCTTTTGCATAGGTACTGCGTTCCGATGGATAAGGATGGTAGGTCTTTCACGGAAGCGGAAGTCAAGTTTTTCTCTCAGTGCGACACTGGAAGCAGTAAGCATTCGCATCTGCCGTTTGTGTACTAGTATTGACTCATTCATCATCCTCAGTTGCAGTAATAGTGTTGTTCACTAAATTCGACGCTCTGTACGACGATGAATTTGCAGAGCTGACAAGTAAGGGAGTATCGAGAAAAGATGCTCAAGCGCTGCATCAGGGAAAACCTCCTTCACGAAATCAAGGTAATTCCAGGGAATTCCATGGAATTCCACTGAAATAAAAGTAAACGAGATTATTCAACTGCGGTCGGAATTCCTTTGAATTACTTTAAATTTTCCATCATGTTCCATTGATTATCTTGAATTCAGTCAACGTCAAGATACACAAATATCAATTACATTGTACTAATTTAGTGCTGCCGCGGTTCGGTCCAGAACCATGGTTTGAACCGGACTTTTGGTCCGGTTCTCCGCGGTTCGGTCCACGGTTCTCACATCAGCCAGAACCGGACCGGAAAACGGTTCTCGGTTCTAGGTCTTCCCAAACGGTCCCGTTCTGGTTCGGCAAGGCCGAACCATTCCGAACCGTTATCGACTTCGACTTCGCTTTGACTTCGCTCAGCGCATGCTTCCAAACAAGCACCTTCAGTCTCTTTTCAATCTCCCGCCTTCGATGCAGTTCCCAATATCCTTCGGCTCAGGCGACACTGCAAATGGGCTGCTTTCAGCCAGTTTTTCACATTCAATGCTCTCTTCACCATGAATGATGTGACCTTGATCGTGAGTACTAATTCTATCCTCGTTCGAGCTCGAGCCATGCTGATCCAAGTTGTTTCCCACCATTCGCAGTCTGTGAGTGTGTCGATCCTTGTTTGAGCTCGAGCCATGCTGATCTAAGTCGTTGCCCACCGTTTGCAGTCTGTGAGTGTGTCGGTCCTCATTCAAGCTCGAGCCATGCTGATCCAAGTCGTTGCCCACCGTTCGCAGTCTGTGAGTGTGTCGGTCCTCGTTCAAGCTTGAGCCATGGTTCACCTCTCGTGCCAGCCCAACTTCCAGTACCCTCTCACTTCCTTTGGCACCCTCTCGCTACCTCTGGAGCCCTCCCACCATCAAGTTGACAAGTTCAGCGCCCTCTCGCTACCTTCAGCATCCTCCCGCTTAGCGCATCCAATGCCACCAGCACCATGCGCAAACACCCAACACACACCAGCAAGTGCTGGTGTGGCGCGAACGCTCGCGGACGACACCAAGATGCTGAAGATGAATAAAGGACGAGAGGAGGAGGGAAAGAGGAGAGGAGAGAGAAAAGGAGAGCACACGCAGCGCATGTAGACTCGACTCTAGATGGGGGGTTCTCTCAGCTGCAAAGGTGTGTCATGGTGTTTTATTGTTTCGGTGTCTCATAAATTCATTGTTTGTATATGGTACCCACGCTCGCCACCATCTTCGACCCATGCTCATGATCGCCATCCTTCACTGCCGCTATCCTATTTCTGGTTGTGTCAACCCCTCGTTATCGCAATTGCTCTCCTGATACCTCTCGTGCATGGTAATTGGGGGAGCAACCATGTTATTAGATTAGTTACTCAACATGTAGACTACTTAGTACTATGTCAATGTTTTTTGCGTGCTCTTACAGTTTTTTGTTTTTTTGGTTCGGTTCGGGTTCGAACCCCAAAAAAACCGAACCGGACCATAGAGAACGGTTCTCTATGGTCCGGTTCTGGGTTCGGACATTTTGCAGAACCGAACCGATGGTCCGGTTCTTGGTTCTCATCTAAGACCCTCTGAACCGGACCGAACCGGACCACGGCAGCACTATACTAATTCAACAAAAATGCCGCCATCGAAAGACGTCAAAAAGATCAGCGCACCACTATGTACAAACGACTCATCACATATAACTTCAGAAGTAGTGATGTGCCGGCCCGGCTATGGCCTGGCCTGAGGCAGCTTGGGCTTTCGAAAATGCCAGGCCGAGCCATGAGCAAACGTAGGCATTCATGTGGATTATCTTTTCCATCGGAGGCCAATTTTCGACATGGCCAGCGACAATGCGGGGGGTGTGAGGAAACTTTGCGGCGAATTTGCGAAATATTCTCGACTGCATTGGAGCGAATGGTAGAGCGGACAGGTATAAATGGGGAGTGCTGCGTAAAATGGTGGGTGCGAAGGTGCGGATGAAACGCAGGGTATCCCTGATAGCGTCACTAACATGCGTAAACTCGACATGACCCTACAACCACCCCACTACTCGTAAGAATTTGTTGGGAAAAGAATGAGCTTGAGCTACGCACCAAAAACCAATCTGCAACACATGAGAGGGTCACTGCCGAGCCACCGAGGCTTCTCATCAGAGCCAGTGCTTCCAGCCACCAAAGAAGGCGCTCTCCATCGAAGAAAGCCTCAACTTCCATAGCGAGCGGTGATTCGAAAGATGTAGAGCCGACATGAGTCCCCCAAAACCGACATGAGTATGATAGCTCAGCTGGAATGGATTCTTCGACTTGTTTCTCCAAATCAGGGACGGAAGAGTTGGGCAAGTACGAATTCTCTAAGGAGCAGATATTGAAGCGAAGCCCGCCCTTCGAGTCACCCATGACCCGAAGCGAGGCAAAGGCAAGATTTCTATGCGCCGCTGATGCATCAACAAAGAAGTCATGGCTCCGCAATTCGTCTGTGAGGAAGTCGTAGAATGATGCGTGAAGGGGACGTATGGGAATATCAGAATCTGAGGTGCTGGAGACAAGCGAGCCAAGATGCCCCATGAGCAACTTTACGTCGTAGCGGTCATCATCACATGGGAAACACCGTCGCATCGTGTTCAACACATTGATGGGAAGTGGTTCCGACAATGCAACCCATCACGGACCGAAAGATAGGAATCGCCTCCTCATGCATGTGCTTCGGCATGATATCTGCCAAGATGCGTTGGTACATCTCATCCAGAAGATGTACGCCTTTGGCAGATGTTTCAGTGGAAACGGCGCATCGGGCCTCAGCTCAGGACCTGCGCACGAATGTTAGTCACATACAGAAGAGACATAGATGGTTTGTACATTCGCAATCGTGCTGGCAATGGAGTTGAATGCCTTCAAGGGTTTGAGCAACGTGGAGAACGTATTGATTGTATCAGAAGCAGATGGTAGGCTGTTGATTGCAGAAGAAGCATCTTGGAGTATTGTTGGAACCTAGTGAGCATGAGTAAAGACGCACTAGTGCTCCCAATCCATCTACAAGTCTTGAGGATACCCGCCAGGAAAACGTAAATAGAAACTCACGATATAGCAGACGACATCTCATTGGTCAGGTATAGAAGTCTGGAAGGCAATATATCAAATGGTCCATGCTCGCTTTTGTTTGCAGCAATACCTTGATAGACACCAAATGAAGTGTCGTTTGGGACGGGAGACATATGAGATCATGGCAAATGGTTGGATGCGGTAGAAGAGGGAAGGATGACGTGGCGTCAGTAATGTTGAACGTTGATGCATATGTTGAACCTTCAACAAAAAGTCACGTGAGCCAAACAAAAACAAATACGCGCAAATGTTGGACTTGAGTTGTTGAATTTGTTGCTCACTATATCGTGCCTGTAACGCGGCACTGTCAAGTCTGATGCAGCCTCTATACCCTGTACTACCACATGCCGCGTCACCTACTTCCATATATTCATGGGATGAGCTTCTCGATCATGGAGATAAGTCATTTAGTGCGTCATTTAAATTCATTTCTCATTCATGCACCATGATGTACTAACATCTCTTGTCCTCAAGTTCGAATTTCACTTTTGGCACTCCTGTTTCCTTGTCGGCGCCTCTCCGTCCATCCTCCCTGCGCAGATCATCCATGTTGACCCTTGCGAGCTCTTGTGTCAGTTGGTATTATTAATTTGTACTTACTAGTACATGTTTTTAATGCAATTATTCTATCGTCTGAGCAGTATAATGAAATTTGTTGAAATACCTTCGAATACGAGTAGTTTACTGAATTCCTTGGTTTTTAATGCGAGTTTACCAAATTCTGATGCAAGTTCCTGAAATTACCTTGATTTCGTAAAGGAGCTTTTCCCTGATGTGGCTTCGCAGCATGCCGAAGAAGCGTTCGCCAATGGGCCACAACTAAAGCTTTTGTACAACCGCAAGGGCAACCAACGTCCTCCGAGATGTCACATATGCCTGCCTGGTAAGTCAACTAATTTTAGAGCTGTTGATAATCAATTCACTGCTTGTATCCGCTTACCGACATTTAGATATGGACAAGGACAATGCAGACTGCGGGATACTTATCAAGCGGACGGCCGAAACTTTGGATGATGATGCGCTCGAACAGATGTTTGTCTCAACTCAGCGGAGCAGCTTGGAGCTGTGCATGGAATATGCAGTCAAAAAGTAACTCCTCAAACCTCACTGATCTGTGGCGAGAAATAACTAACTATGTATCGAGAACACTTGCACGGCATCTCGACTTCTCCAAGACAATCTCATCCCGCATATCTGGGACATCCGACCACCAGATTGTAGACGACTTGGGTCTATGGTTTCCACATACTTCAGTGAGAATGTATGAATTTTTCAAACTCCTGATTTATATTCGACGCTTACTTTTAGGTAGTACTAAGATCATCTCTACTAGCATGCTGACATAAGTCTTTCCTGATTCCTTGACAGAACGTGAGTGTGTTGATCCTCTGTCGAGCTCGAGCCTCGCTGACCGAACGCTTCGCTGATCCCTTGACAGTGGGTGAGTGTGTTGATCCTGTGTCGAGCTCGAGCCTCGCTGATCGAAGACGTCGCTGATTCCTTGACAGGACGTGAGTGTGTTCAACCTCTGTCGAACTCGAGCATCGCTGACTGAATGCATCGCTGATCCCTTGACAGTGGGTGAGTGTGATGATCCTCTGTCGAGCTCGAGCCTCGCTGACCGAACGCGTCGCTGATCCCTTGACAGATCGTGAGTGTGTTGATTCTGTGTCTAGCTCGAGCCTCGCTGACCGAAAATGAATGTTGCTGATCCCTTGACAGCGGGTGAGTGTGTTGATCCTTTGTCGAGCTCGAGCCTCCCTGACCGAGCATATTGCTGATCCCTTGACAGCGGGTGAGTGTGTTGATCCTCTGTCGAGCTCGAGCCTCGCTGACTGAAGACGTCACTGACCCCTTGACAGCGGGTGAGTGTGTTGATCCTCCGTCGAGCTCGAGCCTTGCTGACCGGAGACGTCGCTGATCCCTTGACAGGACGTGAGTGTGTTGATCCTCTGTCGAGCCCGAGCCTTGCTGACCAAATATGTCGCTGATTCCTTGATAGAACGTCAGTGTATTGATCCTCTGTCGAGCTCGAGCCTTGCTGACCGAAAATGTTGCTGATCCCTTGACAGCGGGTAAGTGTGTTGATCCTCTCGAGCTCAAACCTCGCTGACCGGGGACGTCGGTGATCCCTTGACAGCCTGTGAGTGTCTTGATTTTCCATCGAGCTCGAGCACTGATGTCTTGATAATTACAGTATGCAAGTGGATTTATCCTCAATCATTTCTGTCTATTGAACACAATTCATCAGCATTACCGTCCCGAAGAAGATGAGATGTGGTCCACGTTACGACTCGGATCTTCGGCATGTCCCATTGCTCACAGCTGGTCTACATGATTCTCATCCCAGATGTTCACTAGCCCTCTGGGTCGTCAACATTGGAGAATATTATGGAGCTTGGTTCCGGTGAGATTCTATGCTGGCACATCGCAATGGATCTGCTGATTACTGATCATAAGCTGTCATTATTATCTTTGAAAACGTTTTCCATCTTTCGGGCCAGCAACGCTTTACATCTGGGCAGGAGTCTGTTTACCCCGTTCGTGTTGCTCTTCAGCAGTACATGGCATCTCCCAATGCAGCTGCCGTCAGGGAAGCTCTGAGCTCTACCATTCGCACATATGAAGCGGGCTTCTCTCAGTTGATACCGGGATCGGCCAAACACTCTCAGAAGAAGGCAGAGTTAATCGACACAATTATTGAAATTGTTCTACAGCACCGCCTGCGTATGTTATACCTGGTGTAGTTGTCACAGTCCCGCTGATATATTCGTATTCAGCAACACCTGGAGTGTAAGCAATATGAAGATATTGGGCTCAGTGAATCTTGGTTTCTTGACGGGCTGATGGCATGTCAGTTGAGATGAAATTGTATGAAACATTATATGATCAAGCAATTGGTGGATTTTTATGACATGGTAGACGCGCGCGCGGTGGACAACGTCCTATTGATTTCGTACGATATCATAACTTTCCTCACTGAAAAGAACTGTATATTTCAATACCATTACTTTCGGGTTGGCTGAATCGGTGGTGGCATGGTGCACAGCGATGCGATGGGTGGGCTTTCACGTTATACGTCCCTAATACAATGCCATGGTTGCATGGATGTTCAGAGGCATCGCTACAAAATGTGTCAAGAGTACGTTCTTTAACCTCAGCATGAACTGGAGCGCTGTCGGTAGTTCTCTGACTGACACCGATACTAATAGAAAAGTTAGCACACAAATAACGATCAAGTTAAAAGCAGACACTTACCATCGAGACTCAGGGCCGGGAGGTTACAAAGGATATGACGGTTCAAATTTCAAATTTCAAACTGTATAAGCCTCACTAGGCGATTGAGTCTGGCTTAAGTTGGAGTGAGCAGGACATTCTCTGATATCTCCATCGCTGCTATCGAAGGATATAATATTTTTCAACTGACTTGGATCAGAAGCGTTGATTTTACCGAGTGATGACTAGGGCGATTGATAGCAGAATTAGGAACTCATCTAGGAAACACCGCTAATGTAATCCGTCGGCTCAAGTCAAGCTCAATGTGCCTACAAGTTGGTCGAGAGGAGTCGTCGAGGGATTACTAGGACACGTTGAAACACTTGAAGGAAGACAACCGTGACAGTTCAAGATGAATTATCACCGCGACACGTTCCTTTTGTGCCATTGACCCGGAACTGCGAAATCGTGGTGAGAATATGAGAGACGCGATCATGACTGAAACGGTGGACGTGCACCAAGTATAGATAGATGTATGTGTTTCATCCAAGCCCTAATGACGTTTTTAAATTGGTAATTGAATGCAGTACGCTGGTGGGGTGATGCCGTCATTACATAATGTTATGTATGTATGGTGCAGTTCACTTATGCGCCACTACTTTGGGGCAACCGCCAAATTGAAGGTCGACCCAGCTCAACCCTAACCCTAGTCCAAATATAGAAAGTATACTTGAGTTACTGTTCAATTTGGTTGGATTCAAGACGCGAAAAATTTGCTCAGAAGCTCAGAAATGTAGTATTCAGTATTGCATTAGCATAAACATGAGGATTTTGGGAGTTTTTGACTTGTTTTACCCCAATTTTGTGGGTATCTTGCCCTCACCGCCAATTAGAACCATGACCAGAATTTTTTCTCACTCAGATTTCATCCAATGAACAATCGCTCTTGAGAATTTATTCCTACCATCAATCTAAGCATTTTTACAAGACAGAAATTTCCAGGGACTTTTTCTCACAGCACTAGAAATTTTGCACAAAAGTAGCGGCGCATAAGTGAACTGCACCATAAGTGGAACCGAACATCTAAGAAAGAGTCTGGGCCCTGGGGTCTTCTCGAGCCACCCACTGATCGAAGGTTAGGAAAATGTTTCTAATCTTCATACCGAGTACATTGAATATCGGGCGCTCGAAGAGTTCACACACTCAGGCTGTTATCTTTCTCCATCATGAATGCTTCAGATATACGACGAGAAATCCACCGCTTCCGAATTCTCATTATCGGAAGAGCGAATGCAGGCAAAACCACCATCATCCAGAGGGTTTGTGATACACGGGAGAAACCAGAAATATATGACAGTGTTGGACGAAAGGTGCGGTCCATGATACCAGCAGCATGATGATTGAGGATTGACCAATGGACATTGGAGATCAGATCGATCCCGCCGTGTTGATGGCATCCAGAGAGGTAATGCGTGTTCTTTGTTGTTGGTGACATCACTTGACGAATTTTCAGCGCGGGATGCACAATATCGAGAATAAAATGGTGTTTCGAAGCAATCCGGGATTTGTTTTTCATGATTCACGCGGATTTGAGGCAGGAGGACAGCATGAATTTGACAAAGTGAAGGCTTTTATCTCGAGTCGTTCTAAGGAAAAACGTTTGAGTGATCGAATCCATGTCATATGGTAATTGGTGAATCTTTTAGCGTGCATCGTCTCACGTCTTTGGCATAGGTACTGCATTCCAATGGATGAGGATGGCAGGTCTTTCACGCAAGCGGAAGTCAAGTTTTTTTCCGAGTGTGACACTGGAAGCAGTAAGCCTTTGTATCTGCTTTTGCGTATCGTCGTTTCATTCACGATCCTTAGTCGCAGTAATAGCGTTGTTCACTAAATTCGACGCTCTCTACGACGATGAATTTGCAGAGCTGAGAAGTAATGGAGTATCGAGAAAAGATGCTCAAGCACTGGCCCCGCAGCATGCCAAAGAAGCATTTGATAAAGGGCCCCAACTAAAGCTTTTGTACAACCGCAAGGGTAACCACCGTCCTCCAAGATGTCATGTATACCTGGCTAGTAAGTCGACTAATTTTCGAGCTGCTAATGATCAACTTAATGTTTATCTCTGTTCTTCGACATTTACTAGATATGGACAAGGACAACGCAGACTGCGGGATACTTATCGAATACACGGCCGCAACTCTGGATGATGGTACGCTCATACGGATGTTTGTCTCAACTCAGCGGATCAACATGGAAGTGTGCATGAGATATGCAGTCAAAATGTAACACCCTGAATCTCACTTGTCTGTGGCAAGAGATAACTCACTGTGTATCAAGGACACTTGCACGGCATCTTGAATTCTCCAAGACAGTCTTGTCGGGCATGTCTGGGAAATCCAACAACCAGATTATAGATGAGTTGGGTGAATGGTTTCCACGTACTGCAGTGAGATTGTAGGAAATTTTGAAAACTCCCCATTTATATTCGACGCTCACTTTTATGCAGTACTAAATTTTCTCCGCCAACATGCTGACTCAACATGTCGCTGATCCCTTGACAGATGGTGCGTTGATCCTCTGTCGAGCTCGAGCCCCGCTGACCGAACATGCCACTGATCCCTTAACAGTTGGTGAGCATGTTGATTCTATGTCAAGCTCAAGCCTCGCTGACCGAACATGTCGATGATCCCTTGACAGTGGGTGAGTGTATTGATTCTCTATTGAGCTCTAGACTGACAGAACATGTGGCTGATCTCTTCACAGGCTGTGAGTGTGTTGATCCTCTGTTGAGCTCGAGACTGACCGAACATCGCTGACCCCTTGATAGATGGTGAGTGTATTGATCCCCCCTCTATTGAGTTCGAGCCTCGCTGACCAAATGGGCCCCCGATCCCTTGGCAGAAGGTAATTGTGTTAATCCTCTGTCGAGCTCGAGCATCGCTGACTGAACACTGATCCCCTGACAGAACGTGAGTGTGTTTGATCCTCTGTCGAGCTCGAGCATCACTGACTGAATACATCGCTGATCCCTGGACAGGATGTGAGTGTGTTGATCATCTGTCGAGCTCGAGCCCCATTCACCGAATGCCTCGCTGATCCCCTCACAGGAGGTGAGTTGTGTTGATCCTCTGTTGAGCTCGAGCCTCGTTGAACGAACACGTCGCTGACCTCTTGACAGAATGTGAGTGTCTTGATCCTCTGTCGAGTTTGAGCCTCCCTGACCGAACATTTTGCTGATTCCTTGACAGTGGGTGAGTGTGTTAATCCTCTGTCAAGCTCGAGCCTCACTGACCAAACACGTTGCTGATTTCTTGACAGTATGTGAGTGTATTAATCCTCTGTCGAGCCTGAGCCTTGCTGACTGAACACTTTCCTGACCCCGACAGTCTGTGAGTGTGCCATTCCTCTGTCGAGCTCGAGTCTCGCTGACCAAACACATCACTGATCCCTTGACAGATCGTGAGTGTGTTGGTTCTCAGTCGAGCTGGAACCTCACTGACCGAAGACGTCGCTGATCTCTTGATAGTGGGTGAGTGTGCCGATTCTCTGTCGAGCTTGGGACTGGCCAAACATGTCGCTGATCCCTTAATAGCGGGTGAGTGTGTTGATTCTATGTCAAGCTCGAGCCTCGCTGATCCAACACGTCGCCAATTCCATGTCAGTATGTGAGTATGTTGATTATCTGTCGAGCTCCAGCCTCGTGGACTGAACATGTCGCTGATCCCTGGACAGGACGTGAGTGTGTTGATCATCTCTCGAGCTTGAACACTGATGTATTGATAATTTCAGTATGCAAGTGGATGTATCCTCAACCATTTCTACTTGTTGATCATGATTCATTAGCGTCATCGCCCCGAAGAAGATGAGATGTGGTCCATTTTACGATTTTCGGTATGTCCTATCTCTCATAGCTCGTCTACATAATTCTCATCTCAAATGTTTATTAGCCCTCTGGGTCGTCAGCATTGGAGCAAATCATGCAAATTGGTTCTGGTGAGATTCTACGCCACAACACAACAAGCATGCTGATTATTGATCATAAGCTGCTGTTATTGTCTTCGAAAACGCTTTCTATATTATGGACCTGCAATGCTCTATGGTTGAGCAGCAGTCCGTTTACTCTGTTCGTGCTGCTCTTCAGCAGTACATGGCGTCCCCCGGTGCAGGTGCCGTCAGGGAAGCTCTGAGCTCTGCCGTTCGCACATATGAAGCAGGTTTCTCTCGCTGGATACCAGGGTCGGCTAAACGCTCTCAGAAGAAGGTGGAGTTAATCGACACAATCACTGAAGTTGTTGTACAGCATCGCCTGCGTATGTGATATCTAGTGCAGTTGTCAAAGTCCCGCTGATATATCTGTATTCAGCAACACCTAGAGTCTAAGCACTATAACGATATCTGAGAGATCAGGCTCAGTGAACCGCGGTCTCTTGACTGACTGGTGGTATGTCCCTGGAGGTGGTTAAGGAGGTGAAATTATATGAAACGTTGTATGAACAAGCAATGAGCTTCATTTATGTCATGGTGTACGTGCGGGTGATGGACGGCATCCTACCTATTTCGTACGATATCGTAACTTTCTTCGCATAAAAGAACTGTATATTTCCATACAATTGCTTTCGAGTTGGCTGGATCGGCGGTGGCGTGGTGCATAGCGATGCGATGGGGTAGGGTATCACATTACGTCCCTAGTACAATGCCATGCTTGCATGGATGGCCAGGGGCATCGCTACAAAATGTGTCAAAAGTACGTTCTCAGCATCAACTGGAGTGCTGTCGTGACTAACACCGATACTAATAGAAAGTAAGCACAGACAGTGATCAAGTTGAAAGCCGATGCTTACCATCAATTGAGAATCAATGCCAGGCGGTTACAAAGGATATGACGATTCAAACCTCAAACTGCATAGGCCTAGGCGAGTGAGTCTTTGGAGTGTCATCCCCCCTTACAGCTGCTGAGCGGGACATTATCTGATAACTCCATCGCTGCCATCGAAGCATATGATCATTTTCAACCGACTTCATCAGCAAAAACAAACCTGGCTATATAGTACTATATAGTTCTGATAGACCGTGTAGCTCTGTTGTTACTAGTGCTGCCGCGGTTCGGTCCAGAACCATGGTTCGAACCGGACTTTTGGTCCGGTTCTCCGCGGTTCGGTCCACGGTTCTCACATCAGCCAGAACCGGACCGGAAAACGGTTCTCGGTTCTAGGTCTTCCCAAACGGTCCCGTTCTGGTTCGGCAAGGCCGAACCATTCCGAACCGTTATCGACTTCGACTTCGCTTTGACTTCGCTCAGCGCATGCTTCCAAACAAGCACCTTCAGTCTCTTTTCAATCTCCCGCCTTCGATGCAGTTCCCAATATCCTTCGGCTCAGGCGACACTGCAAATGGGCTGCTTTCAGCCAGTTTTTCACATTCAATGCTCTCTTCACCATGAATGATGTGACCTTGATCGTGAGTACTAATTCTATCCTCGTTCGAGCTCGAGCCATGCTGATCCAAGTTGTTTCCCACCATTCGCAGTCTGTGAGTGTGTCGATCCTTGTTTGAGCTCGAGCCATGCTGATCTAAGTCGTTGCCCACCGTTTGCAGTCTGTGAGTGTGTCGGTCCTCATTCAAGCTCGAGCCATGCTGATCCAAGTCGTTGCCCACCGTTCGCAGTCTGTGAGTGTGTCGGTCCTCGTTCAAGCTTGAGCCATGGTTCACCTCTCGTGCCAGCCCAACTTCCAGTACCCTCTCACTTCCTTTGGCACCCTCTCGCTACCTCTGGAGCCCTCCCACCATCAAGTTGACAAGTTCAGCGCCCTCTCGCTACCTTCAGCATCCTCCCGCTTAGCGCATCCAATGCCACCAGCACCATGCGCAAACACCCAACACACACCAGCAAGTGCTGGTGTGGCGCGAACGCTCGCGGACGACACCAAGATGCTGAAGATGAATAAAGGACGAGAGGAGGAGGGAAAGAGGAGAGGAGAGAGAAAAGGAGAGCACACGCAGCGCATGTAGACTCGACTCTAGATGGGGGGTTCTCTCAGCTGCAAAGGTGTGTCATGGTGTTTTATTGTTTCGGTGTCTCATAAATTCATTGTTTGTATATGGTACCCACGCTCGCCACCATCTTCGACCCATGCTCATGATCGCCATCCTTCACTGCCGCTATCCTATTTCTGGTTGTGTCAACCCCTCGTTATCGCAATTGCTCTCCTGATACCTCTCGTGCATGGTAATTGGGGGAGCAACCATGTTATTAGATTAGTTACTCAACATGTAGACTACTTAGTACTATGTCAATGTTTTTTGCGTGCTCTTACAGTTTTTTGTTTTTTTGGTTCGGTTCGGGTTCGAACCCCAAAAAAACCGAACCGGACCATAGAGAACGGTTCTCTATGGTCCGGTTCTGGGTTCGGACATTTTGCAGAACCGAACCGATGGTCCGGTTCTTGGTTCTCATCTAAGACCCTCTGAACCGGACCGAACCGGACCACGGCAGCACTAGTTGTTACCTGCCTTGTATATAGAACGTGAGGTAACTATATTGTGCTATATAGCGCTATGTAGAATCAGGTAGCACTAACAGGCGCTACAGTAGTAGCCTGTATTTCGTAGGACTGCCTACTACAGGGAGCTACCAGCAGCTACATAGAGGAATAGAGTAGCACACAAAATAGCACGAAAAAAAATGAATTCAGATGCATAACACAGCGCTACCGACAGATTCTGCTAATGCCACGATCCTCCGCGCCCTCTTCACATCTATGAGCCTCAACTCTTGTTACCCTCTGCACCCCTCCTCCTCCTCCTCCTCCTCCTCCTCCTCAAGTTGGTACTCGCGAATCGCATCATCAAAAGCCCTGTCACCAATCCGGGATACAGCCGGCAGCAGAGTGAGGGCTTCGACACCTGCATGTGAACTTAAAACCACAAATGTTAGGTTGGCACTTGCGAAAATATAGTGCAACGTACTGAGCCCTGTGAAGCAAACTGTCGCGAAGTCTTTCGAGGAGTTTGTAAGGAGCTGTACGCTCGTGGAAGCGCTGCAACGACTCAAAATGACCTCAGTAAACAGATGCGTAAGTAGCCAAAGTGAATTTAATGTTTTCCTTCAAGCCTTGCAACCACTCATCAATACAACACTCGATCTATCAATAATCATTTTCAGTGCCAGCATTGACTTCAACATTAGACAGATACAACTCACACCTGTAAGCACGAGTGCAACAACCTCAACAGGTATGGGGTCGAAATACTTGGGGTAGACAACACCTTCGTCGTTTCGGTTTGCAAACCACATAATGTTGATACCGTCTTGCAGTAGCTCGGATTTGTAAAGTCCTGTCTTCGATGTCCAGTCCTATTATCCAACAGTCAGGACTCAAAAGCTCATGCAGGCCACTGTACTACGTACCTTGAAGGCAAATGCTGAACCATTTTTCAAAGATTCCGCCAGGTCTCGGTTATGCCCTATCACGTCCCTCGAAGAACCTGACTGGAACCCAAAAAACGAGCTCGTAAGTGAGTGCATCTTTGTTTTGAGTTCACCGCGCACATGTGATGTGCGCCGCAAGAGCTTCATATATATAATATAAATCAGACCAGCCATGTACTAAGAACGGAGGACTTACGATTTTGACCAGCGGAGGTGTTATTTTGACGTTGGCACCTTTGATTTTGCATGCGTCACGCCAGGCCTCTTTTGCTAACCTCATCTCAACAGCAACACCATCAGGAAATGGCGCCTGCGTGACAATTAGGCACCGGAAAATAGATGTTGCAGTTACCAGGATCTCCTTTGAGATTTCATCGAAATCACCCGCTTTCATGCGTTGACGTGAACCGTCCGAAGATTTCTTCATCTTTGGCACTACTGTGGCTTCTTCTGATACAGTGTCGAGCGGTCGTTTGGTCCTCCGAGTAGCAGGCAATAGTTCTGCAATGGCGTCATCATCCTCGTCATCGGTGTGGTCAGTCCCAGCCTTGAGAGGAGAATAACCTGTTGACGCTGTAGGTAAACAACTTTTGCTGAACACTACACGAAGTGAGTGTCTAGCAAAATATAATAGTTGTGGTCTAGCACAGCCTAGTCTGCTTATACTTGCAAGACAAGTGCGTTCGACCCGAGGGGTTTGCTGTAAGGTATTAGAATAATTAGATATACGAAGTCCGAAGCGTGGGAAACAAGTCCGAAGGTATAATTACGAGTCCGATGTCAAAAACGTCGGGTCCGATGTTTTTGGGTTTCGGATTAGCGGGTTTCATCGGGTTTTGTCGGATTAGCGTCGGGTTTGTAGCGAATGTTGGGGATAGTGAACGGCGGGTTACTATTGGTGTTTTTCGGAGAGTTTCGGATAAAGAAAGGATGATATTGCGGAATTCAACTAAGAACTACTGATATCCAATGACCTCCTCCTACTCGGAGGTAGAAAGGTAGATAAGTAAGTAGGAGGTATGTGAAAATATATAGTGTCTATGTAGAATTTCGGAGTGCTATAGGCGAAAGTAGTAGCGCTAATTTTTGGGTCCGATGTCCTATGTAATAAGGCATGTGGTACTGCGGACATGTAATAAGGCTGTCTACAATGTTAGCGACGTGAAAACTGATAACTGTGCACCTAGTGGGGATAGATACCACAGGACAGGACATAGGGAGGACAAATGCGTGGGAAAATATCGGATCCGAAGCGGCCGATGCGCGGGAACGTCGGGTTTGCATCGGGTTTGCGTCGGGTTTAGTGGATAAACGTCGGATTGAGTGGGTGAGTGTCGGATAACATTGGGAAGTGATTCTTGTGCGATGTGCATATGACCTGATGTGTGAAACAGCTGAATACAAGCTCAGCGCGAGCTCGAGTGCTACAACGCCAAGTCATCATTGTCATCACCAGAGTCGTCGCTAGTACCATCCGCTAGAGTTACATACATAGAAGTTGTTATTTTCGCTATAGTCAACAAAGCAGTTACTAGTACGTACCTTTTTGAGCCTCTGTGTCCTGGTGAGTAGTAGTCGGCCTGCGTGCACTGCCGCTGATGGTGTGTGATGCCATTGGAATCTTCCCTGCATTGAATGTCAGGACCTTCGACAGCTTTGTCTGCACACTGTGATCTGAGAACTTACAAAAACAAAATAATTAGCCATCGTTCTAGTCAAAAAAAAAGCAATCAAACCATAGCGTCTTCTTCCCCATCTGCGTCGCTATGCAGCTCCGCAGGCTCCATATCAAAGACTTTGGGATTCTCTTGATAGGCGGTCTTCAGCGCTCGTTTTTTCCGATTTTCCATCTGGATCAGAAGCGTTGATTTTACTGAGTGGTGACCAGGGCAATCGAAAACAAAAGTTAAGAATTCATGTAGGAAATACCGCTAATGTACTATGTAGTCCGTTGGCTCAAGCCAAGCTCAAACGCCTATATGTTGGTCGAGAGGAGTCCTGGAGGCATTAGGACACGTTGAAACAGGAAGGCAGCGATTCAGGATGAATTGTCACCGCGACACGTTCCTTTTTGCGCCATTGACCCGAATGACCAGCAACTGTGAAATCGTGGTGAGACGCGTTCATGACTGAAACGGTGGACGTGCACCAACTATAGATAGATTTGTGTGTTTCATAGCGATATTTCTAAATTGGTAATTGAAATTATTGAATGTACTCGTTAACGCCGGTGAGGTGATGCCGTCATTAATGTCAAGTGGAACCGAACATGTCTGGGGTCTTTTCGATGGGCAACCCGCCCATCAGTCACTTAAAGTCCCGCTGATGCGGCGCAAGAGGATACGAAGCTTTCTCCACGTCTTTGTATCAGACCCATGTGCTAGTTATGACCGTTGCAGTTACACGATTCGTCTTTCCCGGTCTTTCCGCTGGAGCGAGCAAGTCTTCCTTGCGATTCTTTCCCCCCGCAAGCCCAAGATGCGTCAATACTCACCCTTTCTCGCGACCAATTAAGACCCATTCCCGCCGATTGTACAGTGCTACTGCACCTAGAACCGCCAAGTCCTTTGGATCTGCAGTTGCAGTTGCTGTAATCGCTGGTGGAGCTTCACTCTTTGCCCTGGCACGCTCTCGAGACACTGGCTCTTCAAATCCAACAGCGAAAGCCATCGTCGAGGCTGTTCCCACTGCTCTCCAGACTGGTTCTGAGCCGGTACCCAATTTTTCCAAGGCCCTCGAAGACTTGCAGGCGGAATTCCCAGAATCTTCTATTGTATCTACAGACCCCAGTGAACTGTATGCTTACGCACAGTCGGCGTACTCTCAATTTGTTGGTCAGTTTTCTCCTCGGTTTTCCTCGAACTCTAAACCATGAAATTTCACAGGATCACCCCACACCATTGTTGTACACGTTCGAAGCACCGAAGATGTTGTAAAGGTAGTAAAAATATCTAACAAGTATCTGGTTCCAATTGTGCCATACTCAGGAGGGACTAGCTTGGAAGGCAACTTGTCTGCTGTACGAAAATACACTCCTTAGTGTCATCATACCTTTTTCCGACTGAATCATGCTGCATTTTATAGCCATCCGCCGGATCAATATGCGTAGATCTATCTGCTCTTGACAAGATCATAGCAATCAATGGTGGGCGTGATCCTACACGATCTTAAATCTCCGTTGATGCTAATGTGATGTTTGGTCACAGAGTCGGATGCAGATGTGGTTTGCCAAGCTGGGGTCACCTGGAATGATCTGAATGAAACGTTGAAGGAAAAGGGTATGTTGTTGTGTAGCCGGTATTACAGAACTGACCGACGTATTCTCAGGCATTCCGTTGTTTTTTCCGGTATGTATCAAGTAAAATGAAACCATTTTTTCCGGAGTCATAAGGATCTGCTAGCTTGATCCTGGTCGTGGTGCCACGATAGGTGGCATGATCTCAACTGGGTGCTCTGGAAGTGAGTCAGAACCTCGCAAAATCCAAAGAAATCTTACGAACTTTCTCAAGCCAATGCGGTCAGATATGGAACAGCAAGAGGTGAATGGATTCTTAACATCGTGAGTGAGCTTTTCAATTATGCTAAGAATATCATTTGGCTTATGAAGGAGGTTTGTAAGACAGTGGTACTTCCGTCGGGCGAAGTGATCAAGACGCGGCAGCGCGCCCGCAAGTCATCGGCAGGTTTTGATCTCACCAAGTTGTTCATAGGTGCGGAAGGCACCCTCGGAATTATCACAGAAGGTAAGCGGAGTGTGTCCGTCCGTATTTGGTTACACTTGCTCATGTTCCTTCATGGCTTGTCGTTCTGCTACAGCTACGTTACGTCTTGCCCCCGTTCTGCCAAGCACCGTTGCCGTCGCGCAATTTTCTGATATTCGGCATGCAACCAATGCAGTGTGTGATATCTTGAACCACGGCGCAGCGCTACGTAAGTCAGAAGCCCTTCAGAGGTGCTAAATGCCGAGCGGGTCATATCTGTTCCCCACAGAATGTGTCGAGATCATCGATGAACTTACGATCAAGGCGCTAAACCGATATGGGACGTCTGCGAGAAAGTGGCCAGAGAAAGTTACTCTCTTCTTCAAGTTCCAAGGCTCCGATAATGTGATTCAGGAAACGTCACGCTATGTGGAAAGCGTAATTACGAAACATGGTGCGACCGACTACCAACTTGCTTCAAACGAGCAGGAAAGCGAGGATATCTGGCAGGACCGGAGAAATGCGCTTTTCGCGTGCCTTGCATATCGTCCGGGATGTCAAGGATGGATGACTGACGTATGGTAAGTACGGCGCCCTATGACGAAACCACATCATTTCCTCACCCGCGTTTCATTAACTGTATTTGTTTAGTGTTCCAGTGTCACGCCTACCCGATCTTATCTCTGCCGCGAAGCAAGACTTTGAGGAACTCGGTCTAGTTGCACCGATCGCTGGCCATGTTGGCGATGGTGCGTTCTTTGGTACACTTGTGTACGTATTCACTCATGCTGTGCTACGAAGGTAACTTTCATGCTCTCGTTCTCTACGCGGACGACGCGGAGCTTGCCCTTGTACGAGAAGCAGTTGGTAGGATTAATCGCAAAGCCATCGAACTCGAAGGAACATGTGAGTGTTGTCTTTAGTTAGTGAAGTGTTAGTACTCATAATCTGGTTCACGCTTTAGGCACTGGGGAACACGGCGTTGGTGCAGGTAAACGGAACTACCTCTTGACTGAACTTGGGGAAGGCACAGTAGCCCTTATGAGAACGATCAAACAGACGCTAGATCCCCATAATTTGTTTAATCCGGGGAAGGTAGGCAATTCCTCTGCGAACTAGATGTTTGATACGATTATATTTTACAGTTGTATCCTGATGTTTCGCCGCCATCCGACACAAATGCATCGAACAAAGGTCACGCTATTTCGAATACGAAGCCGGCCAGCAGCAAATCTTAAGTCTCAGAGCCAGGCAGGTGCTCGTGTTTTTGTTTCACCTTTGAAGGTTGTATCCTCTCGATGACATCCTGTTCTTAGAAGGACGACCGAGTATTTATTAATGAACAGTTTGACTATTATTCAACGGCCCTGTTTTAGATTAGCCCACTTGACTGCAGAAGGCCGTCGTTCCCGTGGTCGTCTCGAGTGGTACTTTTGATGAAGCCATCGTGCTAAATATATATACAATTGTAAATTATTTTGCAAATATGTTCTGCATATTACCCTTCCAGTCAATCTGGTGATCTCTCGGGTGATAGGATTGATAACCCCGATGTGTGAGCAGGGCCCTTAAGTTTAAGCATTATGCGATTCTAACGGGTATTTTGCGATGCAGTGTTGGTTGCCAACAAGTTGAATGTATCTTGGCCCGATATTATTGAGACATGTCCTTGGCTCTTGAATCGATAGTTATCTTCGCATTGATGGAGTCGCTGCTCTGCTGCTGCAAATACAATGGACTCCATCCCAGGCTAAATTCTCAGGCGGTAGAATGAAAACATCAGCCATCGGCGGTCACCGTCCAAAGCCCACTCCGATGCTCTCTTGATCCGCTTGTTAGGGCTCTTATTGGTTGTGCCAGACTTGAGCGCTGAGCCATAAATAAAACTCATGTGTAATATTTACGTAAATCACTTGTAGCGATCGATCAAACCACAGAAAAACAAGAAAACAACCAGAATAGCACTACACCCGCATGACACCCACTCCTCGGTGCACCGCTTCCCCACAGACCGAGAGCAGTGAACAAATTCCATGCATGCTAACCCATTAGCTGACCTGTAAATTCCTTGGTCTGCCAAGTCACAGAACGGCTAGATCCACACAACCAACCCAAATCTCTTCTCGCAGTGAGTAAACAAGAATCAGTGTCATCGTGGGACGACCGGTTTTGACTAGACCGACCGACCGACCTACGTGCGATGATGAAAAACTGATAACGAATGCACGGATTTATACCAGCAAAATCATGAATCCGGAGAATCTTCTTTTGTGGTGCATGTAGCGAACCATATATTAATGGGCTCGCTTCCCTTCTTCGAGTGAGGACTGTCTTTTTTTTACCTACTGAGCACGACAAAGTCCACTTTCACCCACAATTCCACCGGTCTCCGCGTGGTGGAGTCACTCACTGCTGTCAACTTAAGTTCCCTTCACCGGGCTACATAACCATAACCATTTGCTACCTGGGACTCGTACCCACACTTTTCATCAGCGCAGGACTCGACGTTCATCATGCCGGGAGGACCGCAGAACATCCCCAGAAGGACGTCGCAGATGCTGCGCTTTGTAGTCGTTGGAGGGAGCATCGCAGGCGTCGCTTGTGCATATGCGCTGCAAGAAGTGGGCCATCAAGTATTGGTCGTGGAGCAGGGTGACGGGAGATGTAATGTATGTAATCCAATTTCATCCCGTCCTGGGCGGTATGAACTTTAGAACCAATCTAGAGTCACGGCGGAATACGGTGTCCACCAAATATGACGCGCCTGCTGAATCATTGGGGACTCGGACCTGCAATCGCCAGGGTTTCGATAAAAGCTAACAGGTTTACATTCAGGAATGGTAAATAATGCCCCAAAAATATCTCCGTTATCCGTCTGTATTCATAAAGTTTCCTTGCAGGGAAATCCGGGGAAGAACTCGGCCCTCTCGTACTGCACGAGAAGCTTATGAAGGCGTTGGCGGCGGATTTTCTATATATGCAGGTCCGCCGCGTTCGTTATATGCGACATTTTCGGATCTTTGATGAGTATGTAATAGCATGGAGCACTGCACGCGATGTTCGTCGAGTTTGCCAAGAATGCCGGCGTTCAGTTCCGATATAACACGGAAGTCGTCTCGGTCGATCCGTGGAAGGGCGTGGTGGTCACGCGCAAGGGTGCTAGATTGTCTGCAGACGTGATTATTGGTGCGGATGGTTACAGGAGCGTCGTTCGTCCTGTGGTAGTTGGTTCTGAAGGAATCAAAGGCGTCTTGGATAAGCGCGTATCGGTGAAGTAGGCACTCCTTTTACCGATCATTTGTTTTCACGGCTAATGCGGATTACCGCTCGTAGCATCACCGTGCCCACAGACCTGATGCGGCCACACAAGGATCTTTTTCAATTAACGGTCTCACCAGAGGTATGAAAATGAAGATGGTGATCGCATCTTTATATGATATTAACGCTTAATTAGTGGTCACTATGGCTGGGTGATGATTGCGCGATGCATGGGCTACTCACCGTGTGTACCCTGGTCACGAATGCCCGATAGAACACTACCTAACTTTCCGAAAGGTTGATCCCAAGTCATTCAAACAAGAATATGCCATAGTCATGCATGTTCCTACGGATGGAAAACCAACACAAGACTCATGGGCACGGTCACAACCTTTGGATGAGAAGTTTTTGAAGCTGGACCGCTTTGAACCTAGGTACGTCCGTGGTTCATTTCAATCGACATTGCTGATGTTGGTGAACAGAATACAAAAGCTAGTACGATTTGCGCAGACTATGACTCCAACTGGCCATACTATCTACGAACCCTTTGATAACTGGGTTCATGAAAGCGGAAGAGTAGTGCTAGTTGGTGAGGCCGCCCACCCATTGATGGTATGTACGTTTCCTTCCTCATCATATACATCACTCAATGATCGTTGGTTTCCACAGCCCAACGGGTCACACAATGCTGCAATGTCGATAGAGGATGCCATGACACTATCGACTCTCTTTTCTCTCCCAGCAGCTAAATCACATACCTCCGTTCTCCTCTCCGCTTACGAAGAGCTACGGCAGCCACGTTGCGCCGCAACGCAAGCCTCTGAACTACGGAAACGAGATTTCGTATGCTTGCCCATTGGTCCTGAACAGCAAGCTCGCGATGACGGTTTACGAGATGCGAGAGCGCGTGCGTTGCTTGACTGGGACGACGCAGAAGAAGAGTTTTTGCGCGACACGTGGGAAGAATACATCGACCTATTCGCTTTTGACGCTCGGGAGGCGGTGGAGGATTGGTGGACGAAATGGGGGCGGCTATATCGTACCCGGGGGTGCCAGCATCCTGAATAGAGAGTGCGGTTGGGAAGTTTGAGTCGCTATATCTGGAAGGCCGTAGCAGGTGTGCTTTTACGAGAGGACGAACGAAATAATGACACTTATACCTTGGACGCTATTTACCCACTACGACTGACTCGGTCCTCAGACCTCAAGTTCGAGTCTAAGGACCGTATCGTTACTTTCATATCTATTGCCACTGTCACATGGGATTTGGACGTAGTCTCTGATCAGTCTCTTGGTGCTATAATACTAAAACGGACTACAACCCGTCGGTTATTTACCGATGTTGACCGTTCACTTGCATGGACAGCGGGAGAACAGGCATATGGTCACGTTATAGTCTAATCCGTCAGATAGGGTAGTATGTTGAACACCGATTTACGTGAGAGACCGTACTCACCACGATGGGCGACATGCATTTCGCCAGCACATAACGAGTATATAAGCCACATTGTGCCACAAAGAGGCGTTCAGAAAGTGGATGTTGTGCTGAAGCCACATTTCATAGTTCCAATATTCCCTCACCAGGAGCACGACAACATCGTTCGCAATACGAGTCTGTGTGTAATTTGAAGAAAAGAACAGACACACACCAGCGCCCGTGGATGCCAAATCTCAAGCGAAGAACATACACGCACCAACGCTTTGGATTAGATCTGGGACCTGCGATTGTCCATGGTCATAATTGAATGTGAGATAGCGTCATGGAATATTCGAACTAGCAAACCCACAAGTAGAAGCTGCGAATGACACTGTCACTATCTGCACCATACGTGGAATATATAGTTCAAACTTTGAAGCATGGAGTCAAGCGTCGGCTGAGCAGACATTTCCAACTTAGAACCATCGACCCAAGGAACGAAAAATGAAGTAATTGTGCACTGACTCCAGAAACCTTGGTTGCAAGGTAATATATAATCATGAGATGAATGTATCCGTCTATGGGTGGGTAACAAGTGCGAGCACTCTATAGAGGGTAGGAGGCATTCGGAGCGTTGAGATGCGCCCTTGTTTGCTCCTCCTTCTCTCTTGCTTGCTCTGTAAGCTGTATAAGGGTAATGAGTATTGCGGGTCGGCGATAAGATAATTACACGAACCAAGGCTTGCCACGAGTGGTCAACCGGCCGCTGGAAGGAATTAGTATCCACACCATATGGATACATGAAGCTTGGAACTCACGCGCTGGAGGGCGGCTTGGCGCTGATTGTGCGTAAGGATACCAGCGCCAATCAAGACGCCAATAGTCAAGCCCTGTGCCCACATACGCACTTGAACGATCTTTTGGGGTAATGTCTGATGTCTGCACATGTCTGTAATCAGAGACGAGAAAGAACCATCGACGTAAGGGAAGCCACGAACCTATCTCTAGAGATAATGGTGCCAGCGACTGCCACTGATAGAACCCAGCTTCCAAGAATGATACTATACTGGTGTCGTGTTGCCCAGTCACCGATTTTTTCTTTCGTTGTCAGGGCCCCCCATCGTGATTCTTCCTCTGCTGCTTCTCTATCCAATTCCATTTTACCTGCGCCAGTCCTGTGGGGCGTTAGAGGGCGATATTCGGTTCAGGAATTGGGACCCACCAGTGTGCACGATCGAATTCTAGACCACGTCTTTCTGCCTGGATGGATATGCAGGGCGCGATCATCATGACTGTACCCATAACCTTTAAAGGTAGAGGGAGTGCCCGGTAGGATGCCCATCGACGGTGAAGCAGTAGTGAACCGGGGATAGCGACCGGCTGCGCTTAGAAGTGCGCCTTCTGTTGCACCACGGATGGTAGCGTTGGTGTGGGCGTCGATTTCTTCCTGTGTGAGGATCTTCATTGTTGTATTAGTGTGAGGTTTTAGAGCTTGCTCTCGTTGCCTTTCGCGACGGTGGCCTGTAAATCAGTCAAACAGTCTGCAGTACTTATATTTGGAAACTGACGCCCGATCGGGGGGAGCCGTCCTGGCGTGGAGACTTGGACTTGAGTGCGGAACGATACGGGCGACCGGGACTGCGTCATTGATTGATCAGCCCGAGTAATTCCGATTTCACCACGACGAACAAGAGCTGCAACATTACTACTGTATGAATAAGGTCGAACAACCGGTGAACAGAGTTTGTGTTTTCTTTTCGCCGTGCGGAGGCTAATTTAGCATATACTCCGTTATTGAATATTGAATTGGTAATTATAATTAGCTCCGACTCGGAAATCGCGTCCTCAGTTGCCTCTCGATTCAACTTGAATCAAGTTATGCTCGCCTTGCAAAATGGCATTGACGGTCTCAAGCTCAAGCTCTTCACCCAATCGCAACGCGTTGACTGTTTGTAAACAGTCCGCTATAAATCTACGCCACCACGCGTGACGTCACCAGGTATGTTGTAACTTTTGTGGTGAATTTTGTGAAGAGCCTCATAAGCGAGTGTATTTAATATTATAATGGCTAGCCCTAGCATATATAACGGGCCTTTCGTCGTCCTTTCTCCTCCAGCCTTTCCCTCCCACTTCTCTCACCTTCTGCATCCTATCTCACATTCTTTTCCAAGTCGTTCTTTACCATCATGAGATTATCATCATTTGCTGTCCCCATCCTCTCTGTATCAACCGCATTCGCTCTCTCTAAGCTACCGCGTCCTCACAGGCCTCACAGGCGCGCCCTTATGCAAGATATCTGTGGTTCTCTCAACTCTGACCTGGTTCTCAACGAGGTCATCGATAGCAATGGTACACTAGTTTTCTTTCGCTTTGAGACTCGAGAGCCGACCATCGTTTGAATCAGGCAATCCCACTGTTGCAGGCCACATCGAAGCTTGCCTTTGCCTCTCAGACGTTGCCAAATTCGTGGAATCAAACGCCGTTGCACAGAAAGCTGTCGAACTTCTTTGCGACGAGTCTAAGGTGGAGGCCTTGATCTCGGACATGGTAATATTTTCTGTATAATTCTCAGTTGCATTCGCTGAATTTGTCTTGTACTAATAGGTCACAGGCCTTCCGACAGCCTCGCACTGCTCTTACCCTGATCACGCTCGTGCTCTTTGCACAGATTCCAATCCGTGCGATTTTGAATGTGCTGATGGATACCAAGCCTTCCCTTCCGAGAGGCCCACTTCTTGTAAATGCCCTGACAACTTCATGGAGTGTGATGGAAAGTGCGGTTCTTTTACGGTGTGCCCCAGCAAAGCACCTCCGTCCCGTCGTGACAATGAGCCCCAATGTGCTGCTGGCCGCACCATGTGTGGGGTCCCTGGTGCTAGCACTGGTCAACCTTGGAAGTGCGTCGATGTTACAACCGATCCTACAACTTGTAAGTTGTCTTTTCGCCGTTACGTCACTAGACTCTCATATCAACAGGTGGTGGATGTGTTGAGGCATGTCCTTTCGGACACGCACCCGTCATTGGCGTGAACTGCAAGGATATCAAGGGCGTCATTCCTGACACTGTTTCTTGTGGTAACGGGCGTTGCATTGTGAAAGACTGCGCAGAGGGCTTCTTCGTCAGTCCTGCTGCAGATACATGCATCCCTGTGTCCGAACATGCTACCGCTAGCTCTGAGCAACAAAGCGGAGCTGCTATTCCTGGCTCTAGTGGTTCAACTGGAAGCACGGAAAGTCTCAAGTCTTCTCGTCGCGAGGTTACCGTACCAAAGCATGGTGCGGGTAGCGCTATCGCTCCTGTCGGTGGTTTGAAGACTCGTGATGTTATTGGTGATATTCAGCATGGCACTGGCATCGTCCATCGTGCGACTGAGCGTCTCACTCCCGGTGGTTCTGCAAATCCCGCAGGCGTACAGGGCGCCAAGGGAGTTTCTCCTGCCTCTGGCGCGGTTGAGGGTACCTCCGATGGCTTCAAAGCGACTCGTAATGTTGGTCTGGTTCATGATGCTGACATTGTGCCCATCGGTGCTAGGAACCTTGCTGTTGACCATATGGGTGCATTCACTGGCACCCATGAGGTCTGTGATGTGGACGCGGACTTGATACCTGTTGCTGGTACTTGTTAAGGCCGCGGCGACTGGTACGACGGCTGCTGGTCAACCAGCTTGATCTGTTCTGCCCCTTTTGTTATCCATTTAACGCTTTACGATAATAGCTTTATAGTGACCCGCGGTCCCACTTAGCATTGACAGCATCACCACACAGTATATAATCCTCACGTCGCCATCAGCGTTAGTCATTGAATATATCCAATTACCAATCTAAAAATGTTATGAACAGTTCTCTAATTGGGCTTCGATGAAACACATAAGTCTATCTAGTTGGTAACATCTATAGACTCATCGTTCCAGTGGGGATCGCGTCTATCGTCTCACCACGCAATTGCAGGCTCAGTCATTGATGTCGCAAAAAGAACGTGTCGTGGTGGTAATTCATCCTGAACTGCCTTCAACACGTCCTAATGCCTCTAGTACTCCTCTCGACCAACATGTGAACGTGCTCAAGAGCTTAACTTAAGCCGACAGACTACATAATACATATATCAGGGGAAATCCCTCAATGAGTTCTTATCATTTACCACCGTGACGCCCTGATCACCACTCAGTAAAATTAATGGCATACTTCTGGTCTTCATTGAAAATGATCATATCCTTTGATGACAGCGATGGAGATATCAGATGATATCCTGCTCAGCAGCTGACACTCCAAAGGCACTCACTCGCCTAGCGAGGCTTATGCAGTTCATGGCTTCGTAACCGCCCGGGGTTGATTCGAGATTCTCGATGGTAGTAAGTGTCCGCTCTTATTTGGATCGCTATCCCTGTGCTGATTTTTTTGTCAGTATCGGGGTTGGTCTACCGACAGCACGCTGGTTCTCGCTGATAATTCAATGTACTTTTGATACATTTTGTAGCAATGTTGCTGTTCATCCATGTAAATTTATAACCATAACATTATACCAGGGACGTTTAATGTGAAAGCCCACCCATCGCATCGTTGTGCACCATGCCACAGCCGATCCAGCCAACGCTAAAGCAATTGAATGGAAATATACATTTATTTTCTTTGAGGAAAATTACAACATCGTCCGAAATGAGTAGGACGTTGTCCATCGCGCGCGCGTCCACCATAACATGAAAACCCCCAATTGCTTGTTCATACAACTTTCATACAGTTCCACCTCTTTAACCACCTCCACGGACATGACATCAGCCCGTCAAGAAACACCAATTCACTGAGCCTAATCTTCCGGATATCGTCGTATTGCTTAGACTTCAGGTCTTGCTGAACACGAATATATCAGCGGCACGTGTGACAACTGCATCAGATATCACATACGCAAGCGATGCTGTAAAACAACTTCAATAATTGTGTCGATTAACTCCGCCTTCTTCTGAGAGCGTTTGGCCGATCCTGGTATCAAGTGAGAGAAGCCATCTTCATATGTGCGAAGGGCAGAGCTCATAGCTTCCCTGACGGCAGCCGCATTGGGAGACACTATGTACTGCTGAAGAGCAACACGAACAGGGTGAACAGACTCCTGCCCAAGTCCATGACGTTGCTGGCTCCGAAGATAGAAAGCGTTTTCGAAAACAATGACAGCAGATTCATTGCGATGTGGTATAGGATCTCACCAGAACCAAGCTGCAAAGTCTTCTCCAATGTTGACGACCCAGAGGGCTAGTGAACCTTTCAGGTGAGAATTGTGTGCATGAGCTGTGAGCAATGGGACATGCCGAAAATCCGAGTCGTAACGTGGACCACATCTGATCTTCTTCGGGGCGGTAACGCTGATGAATCGTGATCAAAAGGCAGAAACAGTCTAGGATAAATCTACTTGCATACTGTGATTAGCAAGACATCAGTGCTCGAGCTCGACACAGGATCAGCACACTCACATACTGTCAAGAGATCAGCGACGTCTTCGGTCAGCGAGGCTCGAGCTCGACACAGGATTAACACACTCACATACTGTCAAGGGATCAGCGACGTCTTCGGTCAGCGAGGCTCGAGCTCGACACAGGATCAACACACTCACAAGCTGCCAAGGGATCAGCGACGTCTTCAGTCAGCGAGGCTCGAGCTCGACACAGGATCAACACACTCACATACTGTCAAGGGATCAGCGACGTCTTCGGTCAGCGAGGCTCGAGCTCGACACAGGATCAACACACTCACCCTGTCAAGGGATCAGCGAGGCTCGGGCTCGACAGATGATTAACACACTCACGTCCTGTCAAGGGAACAGCGATGCCTTAAGTCAGTATCCTGACAGAGATGTTCAGACGTTAATGCTGTCTAACTCTAAGCATGGAATATAAATGAAGAGTTTTCAAAAAATCCTACATTCTCACTGAATTCCATGGAAACCATCGACCCAACTTGTTTACAATCTGGCATTCGGATCTCGCAGATATGCGCGACGAGATTGTCTTGGAGAAGTCAAGATGCTCTGCAAGTCCTCTCGATGCACAGTGAGTTATCTCGTCACAGATGAGTGAGGTTTGAGGAGTTACATTTCGACTGCGTATCTCATGCACAACTCCACATTGGTCCGCTGAGTTGAGATAAACATTTGTTTGAGGGTATCATCATCCAGAGTTTTGGCCGTGCATTCGATAAGTATCCCGCAGTCTGCGTCGTCCTTGTCCATATCTAGATGTCAGAGAGCAAAGATAGGCAGTGAATTGCTTATTAGCAGCTCGAGAATTAGTGGACTATACCTGCCAGGCATATGTGACATCTTGGGGGACGTTGGTTGCCCTTGCGGTTGTACAAAAGCTTTAGTTGTGGCCCATTCTCGAATGCTTCTTTAGCATGCTGCGGGGCCAGCGCTTCAGCATCTTTTCTCGATACTCCCTTGCCTATCAGCTCTGCAAATTCATCGTCGGAGAGAGCGTCGAACTTAGTGAACAACACTATCACTGCAACTGAGAATCGTGAATGAGTCGATGACACACGAATGGCAGGTACGAAAGGTTACTATTTCCAGTGTCGCACTGAGTAAAAAACTTGACTTCCGCTTCCGTGAAAGATCTGGAATCCTCATCCATCGGAATGCAGTACCTGTGCCAAAGATGTGAGATGGCGCACGCTAAAAATTGACCAATTACCATATCACATGGATTCGGTCACCCAAACTGCGTCTCTCCGTAGAACGACTTGTGATAAAAGCCTTCACTTTGTCAAACTCGGACTGTCCTCCAGCCTCAAACCCGCGTGAATCATAAAAGACAAATCCTGGATTGCTTTGGAACACCATTTCATTTTCGATATCATGCACTCCGCGCTGGAAATTGGTCAAGTGATGTTACCAACATGAGAACACGCCCTACCTCTCTAGGTGCCATCAACACGGCGGGATCGATCTAATTGACAAAGTCCATCAGTCAATCAGTCCTACTAGTAGTACACTGGTATCATGGACCACACCTCTTCACCGGCGCTGTTGTATATTTCTGGGTTCTCCCGTGTATTACAAACCCTCTTGAGGATGGTGGTTTTTCCTGCATTAGCTCTTCCGATAATAAGGATTCGGAAGCGGTCGATATTTTGTCTTATCTTCGAAGCATCCATGATGGAGGAAGATGGTCAACAGTGTGTGAACTCTTTGAGCGCCCGAAGCACCTATCACGATTAGGAATATATACATCATCAGGAAAAACCTCCCGAGGCTAAAATCACATAATTTTCATAAAACGATGTAGTTTAGATAGTTCTATGTAATTACAGGTATTAGGATAAAAACCGCTGCAAGATGATATAGTACAATGAGATTATTGATAATCATTTGAAGATACAAAAAGTATATCTGTCTATATATGAGTTCAACCAAAAAGTGTCACAATTATCGAGAACTGTATCACTAGTCCACTCTCGCGGGACAACAGCACCAAAATTCGGTATAAGATGGACACTACGTACGATATCTCCCAACGGCACGACACTTGCTATTTTTTCACCACCATGTAAGGCTCGCGAGATCTTGTAAAGTCCGTGGTGTCGATCGGGAGCCGAAGGAAATGGTGCGAACCATTCAATATAAGCCAAGTGGTCGGGAACCTTGACTGTTGGCGGAAACAAGAGTGGCAATATTTTCGAAGGTAACGAGAAAACGACTCGTACTTGCCCAACACGAACTCCTAGATTCAGACGACTGTGAGTGGCTCTATCCTTAGCAAATAGTAGTGGCTGAACGTACCTTCTATACCTCCACTAACAACATCTGGATTCCCACCAACACTCACGAGAGCCGTATCAGAACGGCGAGGCCGCAGACCAGAACCTGAACTCCGTTGTGGTCTGGCATGTACACAGTCCAACGTGGCTGTCGCATCGCCGTGACCACGAGCATCTACTGAGAGCCACTTGATCTTGTCAAAAACGGGGAGAGTTCGGAATGGGAAATGGACATCCCGTGCTAACGCATCTAGTGTTTGACTACGGAGGGGGATAGGATCGTTGGCATGGCTTATCTGTGTGATATAGCGTGCGAGTGCTTCACGGAAATAGGTAGCGCCGTAGTCTTCGACTAGCTTCTCTATACTGATGGCCTTTGCACTAGGGTGCTTCGCCACACTTTGAAGCCGACGAAAAGTCATATCGGGGGGGGCGTGAATGGTAAGGCTCGGTCTCCTTAACACCAGCACGTCGCCAGTTAATATACTTGGCATGGCGCATAATCTTCTCCTTCCACTCGAGCCAGCATGTCATCTGCACAAATTCGTCTTTGTGATTCGTAGCACGGTAAGCGTCCTTCGCAAAATCAATGTGAAGTCGTTCAGTGTACTCAGTATTATAATTGTCTGTCGTACCCATCATCATAATCATGGCAGAGTAGTGGTGAGTGGCGTGGAGTTTCGGGAAATTGAAATTTGAATGGATACCAAGGTCGATGAAAATGTCCTTATTCTCATGGAAAAGATTGAGTGCGTCATCCAGTAGCTGTAGAGTCTCGGAGCTATGACAGGGATATTGAGCAAGATAAAGGAAGTCAAGTAGGCCCTGCACTGCTCGTAGAAGACGGCCCCTGTTTAGATTATTGGGCAGACGGATGCCAATCACGATACCGAGGAGAAAACGACAGATTTGTGCATGTTCTGTTCCGCTTATACGCGACAAGCCAGTGATACCCTTGCTGAACAGATGTATATGGTGGTTGGGAGGAAGACGGCGACAATGAGCATCAATTTCGGCCGCTCCACAAGCAGCCAACAACCAACCTAAGAGATGCTTTATCAAGCCTTGATATAATTGGTGCAACACGTCTGGCGTGATTGCACGGAATATATTGGCGAACGGGAGGTCTTCCCAGAAAGGATGGACAATAGGCTTGATGCCTGCTTCCAAGCAAGCACGAACAAAGGATAGGTTCCCTTCGTCGAGAGTAGCGAGGGCATCTAGCACCTTGCTAAGGTTTCATAGGTGGAAAGGAGCTGTATTACTACCCGTTTCGCCAATGTCCACGTCGCATTTCGGACACTCTCCAAACTTGATCCCAGTAGCGAGAAGTTGTTCTGGGTAGTCACCGATGAAGCTGGCAAATAATAGGTGGCAACGGCGGAGGGCACCATCCCCACTAGCCATACGAAGCCCTTCTAGCCCTATAGATTTCAGTGGAGCCAGAATACGACTTAAGCATGCGTGATAGAGGTTTGCCAAAGTTCGGCGATGCGAAGCTTTGTTGGCAATATGCTCAAGCCGTGTACAAGGCAAATAAGCTAGAAGTATATGTGTGCCACGCGAAGGCTTGCGTCGAATTTCCTTCGGGATGTTGCCAATGGTGAGATAGACAGGATAGACGGACTTGTTGTGGAACAATGTTACTTGTGTTTTGTCGGATGAGATAATGATGGGAATAATGGTGCCACCTGGACTGTGCTGGTCGAGTTTTTTCTAAAGTATTGTAAGTATCATATCTCCTATGGACATAATCAATTATTCATACCTGCGTATCCCACCACCATTTGCCGGTGTGCATATCATGAAAGAGACGAATTGTCTCGTCTTCGTCAGAATAGTGCCGTTGAGGGGCAAATGCGAGATATTTGGCGAAGTCAGGATCACCATACAATGACTTGACACATTCGATCACATCGCGGTAATAGACGTCAAACGCTTCTCCAGCAACAACAATCTGCTCGCGTTTGAACTTTGGACGGCCTGTCGGAAGCTCGTGATCGACAATGGCATTCAACTCATTTGCATTCTTGAATGAGAGCGACAAGTGTTCACTGACCTGAGAATCAAAATTGTTCGCTATTAATTACATAGACTTTCAGAATAAATGGCATCCAACTTACCCCCTCGATTGCAAGCAAGTCTGACAATGCCGTTGAACTCACTCCACGAAGCTTAGCCCATCTCGCAACCTCCCAATCCATCTTGGATGCGAAAGGGTGATACAGATTCTCCTCCGCATTGGCCAGGTGCGCCCCATATTCCATGTTCGCAGCACGACAGTTGGTTATTTTTTGGCCAGCACGCGGATCTGGGTAGGGCACGACCACACAACCATGCTGCCCTTGTGCGCGTGCTTGAATATCCTGGTGATCTTCCTGGAAAGCTTCATCATCATCAGCCAAATCTTCAATGGCATCCATGCAATCATGCTCGTCTTGCTCTTCAACGGGAGGCTCCCATTCAGGTTCGAAATTCCACCCCTCATCATCTACATCATCGTCTACATCATGTTACAACAACGTTACATGAGTCCCCTTGCCACCACGCCCTCTGCCACTAGCACGGCTACAGACGATACCCGGGCCTCACCTGCCCCTGGTGATAGAACACAGGATAGAACACCGGACGATATAGAAGAGAACTCCGGAAGATGCCGGATTAGATAAGCGGTCTGGACCGCGATGACGACTATGACGACATAGGTCTAGAAGACCTATTAATGTTATCAAGATAGAAGGCAAGCCTCGTGTTGCCTCGTGTACTGATAGAAGGACGCCTCGTGCTCCTTATCCTAGATAGAAGCCTGCCTCATGGACGCTATCTCTGACTCGATAGATAAGCAGATTAGAACCCAGCTTCGAGCTGAGCTTAGACACGATAGAGTAGCCTTATATAAGGTCGACGATTAAAGTAGATGTTCCTTACTTTAATCTCACTTGGTCTTTCCCCTTGAAACCTCTTGTCTCGCATAAGGCTACCTTGCTTGACTTTAGGCTCGTACCTTCGGAAGCTTGTCCACACGACCACGAACCTTCCGTCTGTAACTGCTATCATCGCCCCACAAGGCGTACGCAACTTCTGCTCTTCTGTGGAAGCCGACAACCCTCAGCACTAGAACGTCGTCTTCTCGGCCTTGCTGTTGTAGATCCCATCCAAGTACGCACACGACCTAGTGTCGTAACACATCACTACCGCCAGATTGCTCCTGAGCCCGCTGGAACTCGACCTCAGGTTCATCCTCTCCGTCTCCTTCATCAGGATCCAAGTCAGGCCAAGTCGACTCATCAGGCTCAAATTGTGGCCCGTTGGCATGTATTTCAAGTTGGGAGCGTGACTGATGGTACAGTGCTCGACAATGTGGGTTGCAGCTCTTGGCAAGATGTTTACTGAGACCAGTAACAGTGAAATTGTCACGGGAACAAGCAGGGCATCGAGTAGACATAGTGGCGGAAGAAAGTCGAGAGGACTTGTGTAGAAGGGGTGAATCAGCACCCAACCAACGTTACACGTGAAAACTTCCTGGGAGAAGTATAGAAAGCCTGAGGGGATTAAAGCAGCGCCCGACCAACGCTACACGCGAAAACTTCCTAGTAGGGTGAGGCAAATGTCAGCTTAATTAAACCTGGTTTGAATGGAACGCACCTTGAAATGAACTGCCTCCGATACCATTTCAAATGCATTGTTGACTCGCACGGAAATTAAAGCACAGAAATTGTGAGGTGGTCGCTGTTCAGGCAGTGGAGATAAGTGTAGGAGAGGGAGTGAACTAGCGCGCCCGACCAACATTATACGTGCAAACTTCCTAGGGTGCACCGTGCTACTAGTTGAGAGAAGTATAGAGAGGGGACCAAAGCAGCGCCCGACCAACGTTACACGCGAAAACTTCCTAGGGTGTGAGGCAATGTCAGCTTAATTGAAACCGGTTTGAAGTTCACGCACCTTGAAATGAACTGCCTCCGGTGCCATTTCAAATGCATTGCACATGCAGCAGTTCTAAACTTTTGTGAGGTCAGTGAACTGGCGCCCGACCAACGTTACACGCAAAAACTTCCTAAAGCCGTGCCAGTTGAGAGAAGTATGGAGAAGGGACCAAAGCAGCGCCCGACCAACGTTACACGCGAAAACTTCAGGTGATCGAGGGAAGTATGGAGAAGGGACCAAAGCAGCGCCCGACCAACGTTACACGCGAAAACTTCAGGTGACAAATGTCAGTAAATTTGAACCCTTGAATTGACAGCAACGCCCCTTGAAACTTGTGCTATGCACTAAAATTTAACAGTGCCCTCAACTCTTTCTCCTCACTCTTTCGACCTTGAACCTTCCTTCCAACACTCTTTGTTAGTTTCACATCCTTTCAATCTATATACAATGTCCGCACCTCTTAATTCTCGTGGTGAGTGACTCTGACAGCTCACCGTCTTCAAGACAGCAGAGTAGGCTCACTGGGCTTCAATAGAGCCCCGGAATGCGAAGAAAAAGGCTATGGAAAACGCAGGTAAGTATGCGAGTCTTCGCAGAAAACTTGTTGATGCTTACCTCCGACTTGAGTTTGGATGCCTAATAAGTCAGCGAGGAAAGGCGCTCGCCAAGCATCCCCAGACCCGCCAGTGTCACCTGTTGCCAACTTACCAGTCAAAGCAAAAAAGATCAGCGCTGGTGATGTTTTTTTTCTACCATACAAGCCAAATACTCACCTTTGATTTAGGTAAAGTGCCGCGCACAAAAACAGATCCACCTGCGCCAAACTCCACGACCAAAACCAAGGTTCACAGTGACAGCTCAGCGAAGAATTTATCTTCTAAACTGAGTGCATCACTAAGAGTCTATATAAAACATAGGACTCAGTACTAACCTTCATGGTACATAATAGAGCATCAGCGTACCTTTGTAGACGACCCAGAGGAGGTCAGTGGTGATGAATCTGATGGCAGCCATGCGGACTTGCAACCTGTAAAGCCTCGAGGTTAGTTATTATGACGTCTCAAAAGGAAATCTTACTCATGTGACCGTGCACATGTGACAGTTATTTATCGTCCTAAGAAACTATGTCGCACTTACGCCATGCGTGACGTCTCAGCATTATTCGAGTCTGACTCTGACTCTGATCACCCCAAGGAGGACATCGCGAATGGTAATGATTCTGATGCCGACCGTGAGGAGAGTGAGGGCGAGGAAGCTGAGGCCACTGCCATGATGCTTTCAGACGAGGTTAGTGATAGTTTACTACTACTAGTACTTCAACTGGACGGCCACTGATACTATACTGACACAATAATTGACATCGCAACTCAAGGTCCCTTCGCTCGTCAGCAACAAGTCAAAGCAAGTTGTTCAATCTCGTGGCAAATCCCAGTCCGCCCGCGAAGCAAAACAAGCTGCAGAGGTGAGTGTATATATATTGAATTGCAGTGGCCCTCAGGCTGTATACTACTAAACCTGACATTATCTTTAGATTCCAGCCTGGCGCGATTTTGACAATGCTGTTTCAGAGTCTGTCGATGAAACTACTACTGCATGTGGCGAATCCTCTGAAGCTTACTCCAGCGACGTTGAACGTGCCCAGAAACTCAACTCTGGACGGACTCGATCGGCTCAAAGCATTGCTTCTCTCATTCGAACGGAGAAAGGACATATCAAATTACTTGATCAAAACAACGAGACTCAGCAAGTAGTGCGGGATGCGATTATCGATGCCAAAGGCTACATTATCTTTGTTGATGCTTATCCTGAGCTTGTCGACAAAAACCAAGTCTCACTGCAGTCTTTGCTAACAGTGGCCAGGAACCGTGGCATCCACGCCATTAAAGAACGTCTTCAAACTGATGCGATGTATGCTGCGCACCTTGCCAGTTTGATAAGTCCTTTGCACGTCTCAATTTGTTTTGACTAACTTTAATTACTACTCAAGGTGGAGCCACGCATTCCATTGTTGCGCCGTGACCTGAAAGTGGCCGCATGTACGAACATCGATAGCTACTTTCGTCTTGGCAACAACTTGGTCAAGGCGAAGAAACTTATGGAGCAGCATGCATATATATATGCCTTGAGGTTTGATGTAAGTACTGTCATCGTTTGTTCTTCACTCGATATCTCTTTGTCATATTCCCTTCTACATACTAGTATTTGTTGGACTTAGACGTACATGATGACTGTACGAGCACAGGAGTAAAAGGATTAGTAATACATACATAGATGAATAATGTAGGGAACACCGACTTACCCGGGAATAGCCGGAGCGGTGTCGATTAGTAATCGCAGCGCGGAGGAAAGACAAGTCCGAAACAAATGTTTTCGGATCGGACACATAGTATAACCGTTTAAACAGTATATATATTGTACGAAGTAGTTACAAATAAGTCAGTCTAAATATTATATTCAATCCTATCCTAAGGGCTAGATACTTCTACAGGTTATGAGCCCTGCTACTACCATGGATACGACGCTCCCCAGCTCATCATCGTTATATAATATCCCCCAGCTCTCCGACGACGGAACAAACTGGATAACCTATAAGGAAAGGGCCCAAACGGTGATACGAGCGCGAGGTTTGATGCGCTATCTTGATGGTAGGACGAAGGAGCCTGTACCTTTCGAGATCGACTCGCAAGGACAAGCACTGAAGCCAAACAAATCAGTAGCTACCCAAACGGAGATTGAAGAACAGGAGAAGAAGGAAGACGAGTTTCAACAGAAGGACTCACTCGTCAAGCAACATATATTTAGTACGGTCTCGGACCGACTATTGTTGCGCATCCAGAGCCTCGGAGTAGCCTCGAAGATATGGGCAGAAGTATGCCGAATCCACGAAGGCAAGACGGAGATGGTGCAGATAGACCTGCGACGAAAACTCCAGGACACCAGATGCGAGGAAGGCAGAGACGTGAAGGCACACTTCGGAGACCTGTTAAGGATCCGAGAATCGTTAGCAGGAATGGGAGTAAGCATAGATGAAAGAGACTACTATGCTATTGTTATGGGATCACTACCAGAATCCTACAGACCAATACTCTCATCAATCAACGCAGCCGCACGCATCACGAAACAGCCACTTACCTCATACGAGTTGATGAATGTCATCACCGAGGAGTATGAGCACCAGCAGATAGCCCATCCCAAAGCTCCTAGAAAAAGAGGAAACAATGCATTCTCAGCAGAGACAAACGAAAGGAAGAACAGGAATGAGGACATTACCTGTTACAATTGCGACAGGAAAGGACATTACAAGTCCGATTGCTGGAGACCCGGAGGAGGAAAGGAAGGACAGGGACCGCGCCAAGGACAGAGGAAGGGAGGACACTCGAACCAGACTGCTAACACAGCAGAAAGTAACGATAACTATGCCTTTGCCTCATCAGACCTTGCAAACGTTGCAAAACAAATGAACATACCTATGGAACACCGAGGAGCAATCATTGACTCCGGCGCAACATCCCACTTCTGCCCCGATCACTCAAAGTTTATAACCTACACCCCCATCGAAGCACAAGATGTGCACACCGCAGGATGGTTCTACTATCAGCGCTATAGGAAGAGGAGATATAAGGATAGACCTACCCCTTGGGACGAAGAAGACAACAGTCACCCTCAAGGACACCCTATACACTCCCAAGATGGCCTTCACGTTGATATCGGCCAATAGAATTGCAGCAGCAGAGATTTGCGGTGCATTTCGAGGACAAGATGTGCAAGATCTTGTCACCAGCCCCAGAACGAAAGACCATAGTCCGAAATTCTGCAGATCAACGGACTATATCGAATCGAGTCAGCAGTAGCTTGCGAATGTGGAAGACAAGCTTATGTCCACTCACCAAATAACAGTAAGCTCGAAGCACAAGCGAAGGAGGCATTGTTTGCTGGTATAGATGAGGAAAGGAGGGGATATCAAGCATATTGGCCGGAAGAAGAACAAGTTTCTGTCAAACGAAACATTAGTTTTGTCCCGCCAGACATCAATGTTCATGACGACGTACTGGACGAGGGGGAGTCTAGCCAGGTGACACAAATCAATGCACCAAATATCGTCCAGCCCGTCGCACAAACTCCTCAGAGCACACATTCCCTACTAATTCCAACGACACCCAGAGCATTAGCAGCTGCACATCGAGAGCCGACACTGGAAGAGGCGTTGAGCAACACAGACGATGCAGCAATAGAAAAGGAAGACATACCAGGCATTCATAGGCCATTGGCATCAGCCGCGCATCAAGAACTGGCACTGGATGAGGCCTTCAGCGGCCCAAACGCTGCAGAATGGCAGAAGGCGTTGACCTACGAAATCAACGCAGTTGTGGAAAGATTCCGTCTTGAGGATGCAAAGATGTCGCAGACACTCATAGGAATAGGGATAGTTCTGAAGAAAGAGTCAACAGATCATTCACCAGACACCGAATCTGAAATATCCGAACAACACGTACCGTATCAACAAGCGATTGGATCGCTAACGCATGCGGCAAGCCAGCCGCATAGGCATTTGATATCTGGACATGTCGTCCAATTGCATGGGTCCCCGATCGCATGGCGCACTCAAGAACAGAGTATTGTCGCACTATCAACCGCTGAAGCTAAATACATAGTGTTAGAATCAGCAGCACGCGAAGCACTTTACCTGGAAAACTCAACAAACGAGTTGTATGAGCCGATGAAGACAACCGCGAAGGTATACTGTGACAATCAAGGAGTTATAGCATTGGCATCAAGCAAGAAATTTCACGGACGCACCAAGCATATAGACCTCCGCTATCACTTCATCCGCGGCCTTGTCCAAAATGACATCCTCCAACTCCAATACGAGCCATCGGACCAGAATCTTGCGGACACTTTTACGAAAGCACTGCCGACACCACAGTTTAGGGAATTGAGAGGGAAGATGAAGGTGGACTGTGCTCGAGGGGGAGTGTTGGACTTAGACGTACATGATGACTGTACGAGCACAGGAGTAAAAGGATTAGTAATACATACATAGATGAATAATGTAGGGAACACCGACTTACCCGGGAATAGCCGGAGCGGTGTCGATTAGTAATCGCAGCGCGGAGGAAAGACAAGTCCGAAACAAATGTTTTCGGATCGGACACATAGTATAACCGTTTAAACAGTATATATATTGTACGAAGTAGTTACAAATAAGTCAGTCTAAATATTATATTCAATCCTATCCTAAGGGCTAGATACTTCTACAGTATTATCGTTGTTTCTACATCTCAAGCCTCTAACTAACATTCTTCTTCAACAGTCGAACAACGACGCTTCGCCCATAGGGAAAAAACCCTACCAGGGTGACCTGCTGATCTTTCTCATATACCAGGAAGTCTTCAGTGGTGCGAAGTCTATCGGCATCAGGTTTTCCGAGTGCTTTGTCGAACTGGCAAACAATAAGGGCAATCGCCCTGAAATACCCATTCCATTACTGGCACTCGTGGCAACCGCGGTATGGTCCTTTCTACTGAGCTTCATGCTGTATTTATTCGTTTTCAAGGTCTATGTGGCCCTTTTCTGGAAGACACTCGGTTCTCCAACAAAGTTCAGCTTTACAGGGAATCAATTCAGCGAGACATATGTGTTTCACACCAAGTTCCTCGAGGACTTGAAGAGGGACGCACCAGGAAAGTTTCACTGCATGATGGCTGACATCTACGAAGCTGTGCAGTAAGTTTCGCTGGTGTTCATGGTGCTGTTTCGACTCGGATACTGACTCTGCTACTTGAAGGACCTTGAGACAGAACGGGAATGAACATATCGCCAATGAGCATCAAGCTGCGCTAGGGCTGCTTGACCTGGATGGCATGGCAGAGGATTAGGTCCTGTAGTCACATTCATACCTATAAAAGTCGTAGATTCGTTGATTGCAGTCTTTGGCTGCGTGTTATGCATATGTTTTGATCAAATATTAGTCCGTTTTGATTGCAATGCTGTCCGATGCACGTGATTCACTATGCAAAGTTTGAAATATACTCTCTGAAATTCACAATATTGTAGTCTAATGTCAACTAATTCGTGATAATTATCCTTTTAAAATAAGGCAGTAAGAAAGTCCTTCTAAAAAAAATAATCTTCCTAGTTGTTCTAAAGCCGATAATTTGAGATAATACACGATGATTATCAAGAATTATCGTAGTTTCGAGGAAACTATCATAGTTTAGAGGAATTAGCCCGGGGAGGTTTTTCCTGATGATCTTCCCGGGCTTCGATTGGGTGGCTAGGACAGACTTGAATCGTAGTGCTCCGATTTAACCTCCCGCGTACGTGACGTATACGATGGTCGAAATCGATATTGTTCAACCTCCCATCCTCTCCTCTGATTCCATCACCACCACTTCAAGGCAGCGACAAAATGATCTGGACAAACTGCTCATAATTAATCTACACCTTCCCATCATTATAGATGGGGCGACCTTGATGTATTTCCAGATCCAATCGATGGTCGCTACACCACGCAGTATCCACCATCGGCCAGGTCCGCAGAGTGACGTCAGACAACAACTACTAGTATCCATTGACGTCACGATTATTTTAATATCGACACTGCAAAGCCACTCAAAGGGCATAAAGCTCAGGTAAACCGTAACATTCTACTCTCCCACCCAACTCAAATTAATTGATAACTACCAGAAGCGCGATGTCCTCGTCTACTGCCCACCCGTCTGCCATAGGCACTAACACCCAACCCAGAATGTCCAATGCGTCTTCCACCGAAGCCTCAACTCAACCAACGTCTGAACCTCTTACCGACAGTCAGCTTCCGCCGCAAAGACACGCGGGAGCTATCGGGCTCGGTCCCTTGTACGGACAGGGAGCAGTAAGTTTACATCTACCACATCTCAGAGTTGAACGAAGTCGAGTCGCGTCGCGTTGTAGGGTCTTGGAGAAAAGCTCGGCGGCTTACAAGAGGAGATCAAGGGAAAGATCACGAAAAACCCAGAACTAGTCGAACATGGGCGTGAGCGGCGTACAGGGATTTTGAAGAAGAAAGAGCAGGAACAGGTATGGAATCGAGCATTCCACTACTCCAACTCCTCGTGGAACTCATCTATGTTAACCAGGATGATGAAGAAGACCCGTTCACAAACCCAGAAGATCATAGTAAGGCCTAAGATAGTAGGAGAAGCTATTATCTAGTCATGAATGTGCATTGGCGCATGTGGTAACTTTAACTTACTTAGTATACAAATGTCATCGCATGGCACCATCCCCATCTCTGCGCACATATAAATTATGAGAGGCTGAACGAAAGTGACCAGCACAAGTTGTCACAGATAGCCATGCGTAGTCAACTATCCTCCCGAGCCCCGTCGCGGTGATCGCGGTTCCAATATCATCGAGCCTCGGAATCCTGAGCATGAAAAGCAAGTTCCTAATCTCATACACCCTCCTTCGACGGACCAACTCTCCCTTCGCTCAAATAGTCATTCGCAGACTCGCATATGCATATTGAAGATGGAAAATGGGCACGTCAGACTACAGTCCGCAGATGACCCGACCTCCACCGAGCTCGCGGGAGTAGATATGCGTTTCGATGAGGGAGCCGTCCGAGAGCTTCATGGGCATCATGAAATGGAATGGGCGTACATGCCCTTAATAGGCGGCTGCAGGTGCACAGTTCTTGATGATGGAGGTGCTTATGAGGCTAATCTGACCAAGAGAAATATCTGGTACGCACCAAAAGGTCAACCTCATTCCATTCAGGGTGTCAGCAAGGGTGGGTGCGAGTTCATGCTAACAGAAACTTCTCAGAGGACAAGACCTTCCTCCTTTCAAACTGGCCAGCTCATACGCCCAGGAAGGTGATGGCCAAGAACTTTGGCCTTGATCCCAGCGTTTTCGACAAGCTTTCACAGAAAGGTGATGAATCTGACAATAGCGTGAGTTCTCTTCGTCATTGCAAAAAGAAAAATATATATACTGTCAACAGAAAAGTATCTCTTTTGCGCGGTCGCACCTGATACGTCCTCGCCTGGCTTGCTGTCTGACGTTCCGAAGTATGAGCATCGTTTCACGCACTGCCTTCTCGCTCAACTCCCATCCAAGACACCAACCAGGCAATACAGTCCGTATTGCTGATACCCCAAACTTCCCCGTCTCGATGACCATCGCCGCCATGCATGTGACTATAAAACCTCGTGGCCTGCGGGGGCTCCACTGGCACCCGAATGCCGATGAATGATCGTTCTTCGTTCGTAGTTGTACTCGAGTAACTGTTTCAAGGTGTTGAGTGTGACATCACCTGTAATACTTTGATCGGACTTCTAAATATTCAAGTGTCGCGGCAAATCGAACCGTAACTTTACCTTAGACTCAACGTGACCACTCTGCTCTTATGGTTCTAGTATCACGAACAAATAGTCCAATGGATTATATGTAATCCAGCTATCTTCCAAGTATCATCAGGAACTCGGCAGGTCAATTGCTCGACGTATCATAAGGCTGCGACCTCATCCACGCGCGGACGTCAATATCGAGATGTTCGTGAATCGGACAGTGGTTGAACTAGTTATGTCTTTCTTCTGTCTCTACTGTTCTTGACCAAGGCACTTACCTGAGTTATCTCTCATTTTTGGGTGCGTCTGCTGTGGTTACTTTTTTTACTGAATGAGAACATATCTCAGATCTACAGGCACTGCATCCTACAACTGCTCTAGTAACGGCCGAGCATCATTATCCCCGCCACGGGTGGCGCATCTGCAAAAGGGCCCCCGTATCTTCTGTGGAAGATACTTATATAGATGGCCATGTAAAGCACAAGAGCATACAATTACACGAGTAGTATGTACAAGAATGCATCAATCCCAATGATCAGAAAGGCACAGGATCTTCCACTGTCAACTTTCCTTCAGCGACAAGCTTCATCATCTCATCTGCGCTACGCAAGTTTGCTTGTATCTTCTCGTCTCGCCCGCCTCGCTGCATAATAGAGAACGCCCATATCTTCATCATCTTGGGCACGGCTGCCCGCAAAGCAACGGCAACTGAGTTGAAGTCGCCAATAGAGACACCGGCACATCGCATACAATCCATAGTGCAGCTCAGGTAAACTGGGAAATGGTGGTAGACTGCGCGTGCGAGTCTGTGTTGGTCACTTACATGCATGTAATTCGTCATCCTCGGGGTATGTATCAGCTGCCCGCAAGTATGCCTTTGCCCCATTCATAAAGCTAACACGCGCGAGAACACCATCGCTGTACCGAGCTTTCTGTGAATGATAGAATCCTACCGTCCTGAAAAAGCAAGGCAACCATGAGAAAGGAACAGAAGCGCAGGGAATGAGTATAAGAATAAATAGAAGTAAATACAAAATTACTTATATTGCAGCCGACCTAAAAGCAATTGTAGGCTTAAAATACTTAAGAATCCAATCATGCGCAGTGCGCCTACCTCAATTCAATATCCATGGCATCATATATAGTATCACGATCATCAAAAACACCCTCACGCTTAAGGTAACTGCACCTCGATACTTGCTGTTGACAATCACAGCTGCCATGTTGCGGTGCGGCACGCTACAGTACTTATTGGCAACTGCTTGCTGTAGACCTCCATTTACCTCATTGTACCGTTCGAGAATGTCAGCCCCAGACACTTTCGGTTTACAGTTAGCCAAGATAATCCAATCGTACTTTTCGAGCAACTTTTCTCTAATCTTTCCGACTATTCAAGTACACTAACGGTAAGGTCGGGCTGATAACAATCTTATCGTTATTCACGATTCTCCGCAGTCGCAGCATCAGCAATCCTAGTAAGTTGCGTCTCTTCAGTCTCATTATTGCTCTGACATATGACCAGATTTATGACTACTTTGTCACCTTACATTCTGAAGTCAGAAGAATCAGCCACTCGTACCTTGGTGCTGATATTTCTTGTAGGTCCGATGGACTCGGGGACGGAAGTGGGGACTCATTCGGACCACCTTCACGATTTCACGATATGCACCTTTTGCTGGTGTACTTATGACCTCGTACTGTAAGACACACCAGTGCGCGCTAATACGCAAAAGCTGATTCCTGACCAGCCGCTTTAAAGACATGGGGCACGCAAGATGTGAGCACACCTCTCTGTGTATCGATTTCGTGCTAACATCTCTGTAGTAATATTTATGTTCAATGTGATGATTATCGCTGTGTTGCCTGTGAGTTCTTTCTTTGTTTTGTTGACCTCGAAGGACTGAGTAGACTTCCTAGCTATCTTATAGCGAAATGCTAAACGCGCTAGTCCGCTCAATCATATAGGTAGATATATGTCGTCGAAAGCTCACATTCCTCATTCTAGACCTCAGATTGTTGCGCACAGTGTTCTTGCTTCTCGAATACTGTTCAATCTTCAAGTGAGCGCAGAGCGACCGCTCTGGCTCGACGACCGATCGGCGATCTCAATGGAATCACTATCACTATTCCGCATACATAAATTCAAAGCGCAACCTGGAGGCGGTGAGACAGCTAGCCAGCCGGATGAAGCCTGGACCTACTGATAGTTCTGCAAGTTATACAGATAACGCTTGTTATTTGAGCTTGTTTTTTCCGTCTCGTTTGTATTACAGTGGCGAGCTACTCTACTACTTAGATGTATGTGTTCTCTGTGCTAACAAACATAGTTTTACACAGTTGCCTCACAGAGCAGGTGACAGAAAATTCAACATATTCTTTGCTACGATCTTCATCGATGCCGCCGGGTAGCACCATCTCAACTTGAACTTTGAGAATTCATTCATATTCTCAACTCTCGTACCATCAACTGAGTTTATCTTTCTCATGGGTAATCTGATAGCCATATAATATGCTTTGCCTATTTTCCCGCCAGTGCACCTCATATCGCTGCCAGAGTTGCAGAGGTCCTGAGTTCCGACGAACGTGAATTATTCCATCCCACTCGAACACTACACCGATCGACCGGACTCCCAGGTTCGACGTGAGGCCAATGTCCTGAACCTCTCCCAAATATTTGCAGTGGTAAACCAACACTGCAAATATGAACCTGGGTAATACATTCTACGAAAACTACGTGCCCATTCGACCAGTTTAGGCTGGAGGATCACCGTCGATTTAAAGGTGCAGACGAGCCGATGCGATTCAGGGGATAACACCTACATGACGCGCGCGAAAATGAGCTCGCGATGAGATGAATGAATTGTGCGTAGTTATCGCCTTTCGACTATTTTTCTCTATTGGTATACTAGCTGATGGGATAATAGCAATTACCTATCGTGAGTTTTGGTCATCTTTGTTTCATAAACCTTCGATCTGAGGATATGTCGCAGATCCAGCTCGCGCACTACCATATAAAAGTGGAAGTGAGATATGTGATGATAAGAACAGACGCGTTCTCTATGTAACACACCTGTATCACAGCCTTCCCGTGTCATAGAAACCTCAGTACACACTTGAAGTTCCATGCGTTCCGCTTCACTCATCCGATCCGCGTTCGTCTCATCACTGTTTTGTCATAGATATCATGATGAAGCTACTCGTACAATCGTCCGAGATACAATGGCAGGCTGTTATTACATGTACATGTATATGATCTACACAATATTCATAAATGGCGACTGACCCTCTAAAAATAATGTCCATCCACAAAATCTGTCTGGCAGGACATAGAACGGCTCGCAACTGTACAAATGTCGCTCAGGCACTCCCATCTCAGCGCACACAGACAGTATTTCTGTGAAGTATCGTGCAGCTAACGCGAAGTCATCATGCGCAAAGGCAATCTCCCCCAGTCCTCGTTTGCTATACGCCTTGAAATCAAGATGTCCTTGGATGTTACAACCTTCAATGACAGCTATGAAATGGGACTCGGCCTTGTCGTATGCGCCATCAGTGAGCTCGATGCATGCCGCAGCATAAGATCTGTGGAGAAATACGAATGCACTGCGCAGTTCAAAGAATTGGAAGGATCCTGGGGCTTTGTAGATGAGCTCCCTCGCAAGTGCATGATCCCCCTGCTTGCTTGCAACGACGGCCTTCAACACGGTATACCACAAGACACGGTGTGAATGTTCTCCCTCAAACATCTCTATAACTTTCTGTAGGATATCCATGGCTTCGAATAGCCTGCCTTTGCAAAATGCAACCTCTGCAAGCCCCAGAAGCGCGTCACGGCGGACGAAGCGGACTTGAGTAGATGTGCATTGTAGGAGAAGGTTTTCTAAGCGCTCGTTCATCTGGACAATGTCTCCCCCATAGTAAAGTTTGGCCCGCCAGTGCGAAATCTTAGACTGCAATCCACAGATGTGATCTTCCAAGTTCGAGGACTTCACGAATAATTCGTCCGCAGATGCTGTGAATGTGCACATCCGAGCCCTATCCAAGAAATACCAAACTTCGTCTTTCCTTGGTTCACTGAGATACTTCCACGACTCAGAGCGTTGAAAGCCCTCTAAAAGTTGTTGGGATTGGATGAAGTGGCCTTGACATCTGTATGTGTCTGCACAGGTGGTAACACATTCGGCCACCATTTCGTGGTTGCCGGTGGCGAGATAGAGTGCCTCAGCAGCTTTGAAAATCTTCATTGCGTCTGTGAGCTGGGAGAGAGTGACGTAGAGGCAGCCAAGATTCCACAAGCAGTATGCTTTGAGCTCATACGTGGAGGAGTTCTCGACGACATTGAAAATAGTGGGGGTGAGGGTAGTTGGGCGAGGAAGATGCTGAGTCAAGCACTCCATAAATTCTGAGCAAGCACGATAAGTCTCTTCAGGGATATGGGCGAGGTCAAAAGCAACGACACGCTCAATGTTGAAGTGGTCCGAGATAATGATATTAGCATGACCGTCTTGTTCTTTTGAACACTGCTGGACAGTGCGATAGTAGAAGGTGCGTATCTCTCGCAAACGTGTGGAGTCAGGTGGTGGCAACGAATCTTGCACATAATGTCGAATGGGTGCGAGTACCTTGATGAAGTTGTCTTGACGATAAACAAGAGATTGCCTGCGTAGAACATCGCATATAGTGTCGACTTCTTGGAGCGATGGCAACAAATCGCCAGCCAGGTTGGAGTTGAGACCCTGGGGCAAGAAGGCGATTATGGCTAAAGTACGACGACCATCCTCGCCAAGAGCTTGGATGGATGGTGAGTCGAGTGACAGCTGCATGGTGTCTGACAAGCTTTGCAACTTTCCCTTGCCGGGGTTGAGCACGGCACTGTGCCGATCGTTCCATCTCTTCAGTAATATGGCTGGAGACCAGTCATTTTGCTGCGCAGCGTTCGCGAGCAAATTGATGGAAAGGGGGTGGAATTCCAATTCCTCGAGTAGGACCCGTATGTCTTCCCCGGCCTCGCTACAACTAGTGTGTTGATAAATTTGAAAGAACACTGCTTGAGCAGCGCTTGAGTCTAATGGCGGAATATCTTTCGTTATCCATCGCACGTTCGGTGCATTCCTTCGACTGCGTGACGTGAGGATCAGAACAACGCCAGGGATGTTTGCAATGTCGGCAATGGCTGGTGGTATTTCTCCGAGCGCCGATGATCCACTGGCCTCTTCAAAGGTCTCAGCATTATCAAGGACAACGAGGGCGCTGGAAGAACGAAGAAGGGCAGATATTTGGCGCATAGGATCAGCACCAGCAAGCTCTATTCCCAGGGCTCCCGCAAAACGAGTTGTGAAAGTCTCAAAGGTGATGGTCGAAGGATCAAGGCCATCATAGGTCACGAAAAAGCGCCTATCAGCAAATTTCTCAATGGCAGGTGGTTCGTTAATGATAGCTTTGGCAAGGGAACTCTTCCCCATGCCTCCAAAACCGATCAAGGCGATATGTTCATCATTGACGACAAGGTTTGTCAACTCCGCTACGAGATCCCCACGTCCATAAAACATGGAGGGACGTGACGGGGGCACTGGTGGATGATACCTGTTTGCCTTTATAGGATACACAACGCTTGCTGAGATGTTAACTTACCTTTCGACATTCCTATGAACATTGTCCTTGAGTCCTACGGTCCGCGCGTTCATTCCAATCGTGAGACCAACGAGCATCTCAGCCTTAAAACATTATCCAGTAACCGTAGCTCTAAAGGAGTTCCAAAAACATACACTGAATAGTGGGATGACACGATCCAAGTCCTTTTCCCATCCGGCAATGCGGTCGCGATCACTCGTGACAGACAGGAGTCTCTGCCAAAATCCTTGCTCCTTTTTTGAGGCTACTTCACTATTGATACGGTTTACTGATCTGCACGGTACCATCAGTTGGTAGCAGAGGTGAATTTGGTTCGGCTCACTTGTTCAGCTGGGATAAGGCATGGCCCAAGTATCCTCGCAGATCGTCGTCGGTGGCATGCTTGGTCGCTCTTTCAAGGATTTCCCTGATAGTCTCGCACTTGTCGACTATCGCCTGGAAATCGGACTGATTCTTGATCACTGACTGTACAGACCTCAGGATCCTTCACGAACATTTTCAAAGGCTACGTCAACGCACCTGCGCAATGATCAGGATATTTGCGACGGTTCCAAGGATGCCTTTCGCCAGATCGATGGGTACGAGGTCTTTCGTGATATTGATTGCCGTTATAGTGACATCCAACAGTTGCATCGCATTGTCGTCCTGCAGCGACTCCTTGGTTTCAGAAGAGGGCTCCTTAACGTTTGGGCCGTTCTATGTCAGATCAAACATACGGCGCTGATACTGAGCTTTGTGTGTTCTTGCCTTTGCCTTTTTAGAACTCCTTGTTTTCGGCTTCATTGCCTGCCAGTGGACGCGTGTGTGGTGGATTCCGAGTCTCAGTCATGGAGTAAAATGCCTCTGCCTGCTTCAAGTCACTGGAGGGTGAGAAACTGCACAGCATACATGAAAACACACCAGCGTCTATCATGGGGTGACATCAAGTCTAGATCTCAACTTTCGAGAGTCCTATTCAAGCTTCATTCGTAGCCGTACTCGAGTATAAGCAAGGGAATGTGTTGTGTGTGACATCATTGAATTTACAGGTACGCCTGCAAACATCCATCGGACTTTTAAACATTTAAGTCAAGTCAAGTTACGGCAAATCGGACTGTTACATAAGACTCAACGTGACTACTCTATGCGAGTGTTGAGCACCCTGTTATGACTCCGAGCTAGCTCGGTTCCCTCAACTCCCTCTGCAAAAAGTCCGAACATCAACAAACACCGAACCATCTCGTACTTCACAAAAGACCTCGAAAACTACGATAACAAAAACCTTTCTCGGCTCCCTTGGTCCCAAAAATGTAGTATATAACGCGCTATCTCTCGCTACATCCCCCCACAATGTGCCCTCTCAATGCACTCGCCATGAACCACTTACCACAACTGTCACATTCTTCAGTAAGTCCCATTGCATCATAGCGACTGATACCCATGCCAGCTGCGAGCGCGTGGATATGGCTTTGCTCAATTCTCGAGACTGAGAGGGGTGTATGCAGAGGCTGAGGCAGTGCTCCGCTGGTGACGTGTCTTCTTGGTTGTCGTGCGCGGCCAAGTAAGATATCTTTTGCGATAACTGCTGTGCGTGTTACTGTAAGTAGTATAAAACTGAAAAAATATAGATTTTACATACCAGAACGACGACGGTTTCCTACCACTTCGCGCATGAAGAATGGTAATTGGTTTTGCGTCATGACAGGTGGCTGCGGGTGCATTGACGAGTGTGAGCCAAGATAATTGACGAAGTATGGTGCAATCTCAGCATGGCCAAAAGGTAGACTGTTAATGGTAGTCCGAAATGCAGTAAGTAGCAGTGAAATATTAGGAACGTCTCCTTGAACTAGGGACGGAGGATGAGATTTCGTCTTCTGCATGGAGTGAAAATTTTACCGTGTGTTGGGAAATCATCATATGATGATTCGAGCAATGCTGTATGACGCGTCTCATTAAGGTTGACTGAAAATAATGAAGTAAGTAGCAAGAACAGCAAAAATGATGAACATACTAGAAAATCTGCACCGGTGATCTCGAAAGTGACAAACGGCCCTTGTGTGACCAATCGCTGAAGTGATGAATCGTACTGGAGTCGGATGGTCATGTGTAAGGCCACAAAAGCACTCCCAAAAACAGCGCCGCCGCATTAAGTATGCTGCGATCCCACTTGGTACAATGCGGCAGCCTCTGGACATCGGACTAGATAACGACAAGTAAGCATGTATGTGAGAAACGGAGGCAAAAGGGCAACGCACTAAGCAATCTCGACACATTGGTTAGCATCGCGGGAGTAAATTATAAGCTCGGTGCTACTACGTTGAGCAGCACAACATGTTGCATAAAAACTGTTTCGATCGGGCATGGTAATAGCTGGTGATGGGGAAATACTGATAGCAGGGAAGTTGCTGGCAAAAGCTTGAAAGTTAGCTCGTTTATATATCTTGTCAGTACTGCAATATGTTCTTGCAAAGATTGTAACTCACCTCCTGAACAAGCGAGAATTCGGTAGACATTCGATGGCCGAAAAAATCTCTTGCCATCGTTCGATTTTTCAGGTGCCAAGCGCACACTAAGCTGTAGGTATGGCCAATAGCTGAGGGAGGTTCAGAAGTCGCGATGCCTAAGCACACACCTTCAAGATCGAGCAACAATATGCACAATATGATACCCGTCTCCATGTCCGAGTCAGAGAACCATGTTATAATGCCGCCATCGCTACACGGAACCCTCATCCAATTTCCTCCATGCCCAACACACACTCTCGAATGTGCATTGCAATCTGACGTGCGTGGAGCTCCGGAACTTTGGCCTAGATGGACCACAACAATACCGCCGCCGCCGCCGCATCATGCGGAGGGCAAACTTCCGCTGAGTCGTTTCAGTGCCCTCGCAGATGCACTCGACGACAACCTCGCGACACAAAGGTTACAAACTGTAAAGCAATCAACCTCGATATATGTCAGTATGCTCCAACATGCACTGACACCTGGTGCGAATATAATTGACTACTGGCCAATACCAAATATCATCAGCAACTCGACTGTAGGCACATACAATAACAACTCACCCGACTTCGTGTGGCACCCCACCTGCATTCCACTCTCTCGGTACAGCACTTTAGCTGGGGCTCTCGACGACGGACCATTATCTTCAGAAGGTGCGAAAGAGGAAGGCTGCAGGACGAAGGCGAAGTAGAGCTAAATAGAGAGGCAAAGTTGTTTTTTAAAAATCACATATATAGCATAGGAAGTAAATAATTCATACCTGAGTGAGAATCATCATAGTCGTCAAGGTTTTGCTGCTAATGATCATACCATGCGAGTTAAAATAAAAAAAATTCAACCTTTGTAGCGGCAGCCATCAACATCTTGAAACGGGCACCTGGTAGGTGCATCTGAACAGCGAAGTCACAGTGGGAACAAAAACGGCAATATATTGCATGCAGGCCATCAAGCTAATACAAGGTAATACAAAGTCTAACACGGACCAAAGGATAACAAGCAAAAACGATGTGGACTGAGCAATAAATGCGAAGAAGAGGAGGGGCAACACACGACGAGAAGGACAGAAAGAAATTTGGCATCGCCAACAACAGTGACAAAGACGCGGAAAGAATGGGGGGAAAATAAGATGGGTAATTTGGTGATGGGTGTGGCTACAGTATATATACACACCTTGAATGCCGTCATCTATTTCTTGAAGCGAACTGAAGCGAACGTCCTGGGGTCTTGAACCCTGTGAATGCCGTGAAGGTGTTCGGACTTTTTGCAGAGGGAGTTGAGGGAACCGAGCTAGCTCGGAGTCATAACAGGATGCTACAAACTCCTCTATGCTCTTCAAGTATGTTCTATCACGAACAAATCGTCTAATGGATTATAATCCGGCTATCTCAGTGTTATCAGGAATTCGGCGGGTCAATTGGTCACTCGTATCATGAGGCTCCGACCTCGTCCACGCGCGGACGTCAATCTCGAGATGTTCGTGAATCGAACAGTGGTCGAATTAGTTATGCCACCACTATTCTTGACCAAGACGCTTAACTGAGTTGTCTCGATTTTTGGGTATTTACACTGTGGTTACTTTTTTTTTTACTGAATGAGAATATATCTCGGATCTATGGATTCCAGCCAGGCACTGCATCCTACAAGTGCTCCAGTAACGGCCTCAGTATCATTATTATCCACCTGCCACGGGTTGCACATCGATGTCTACAGAGGGGTCCCCATATCTTCTGTGAAAGATACTTTTATATAAAGCACAAGAGCGTACAATTACACGAGTTAGTATGATAAAAATGCATCCCAATGATCACAAAGGCACAGGATCTTCCAGTGTCAACTTCCCTTCGGCGACAAGCTTCATGATATCATCTGCGCTGCGCAAGTTTGCTTGTATTTTCTCGTCTCGTCCACCTTGCTGCAGAGCAGAGACTGTCCATATCTTCATCATCTTGGGCACGGCTGCCCGTAAAGTAACGGCAGCTAGGTTGAAGTCGCGAATAGGGAGACCGGCATTTCGCATACAATCCATAGCGCAGCTCAAGTAAACTAGGAAACACTTGTAAAACACGCGTGCGAGTCAGTATTAATCACTTACATGCATGGAATTCGTCGTCCTCGGGGTACGTTTTAGCTGCCTGCAAGTATGCACTTGCCCCATTCGCAAAGCTAATACATGCGAGAACGTCATCGCTGTGCAGAGCTGTCTGTGCATGATAGAATCCTATCATCCTGAAAAGCAAGGTAATCATGAGAAAGGAACGGAAACGCGGGAAAACAGACAAAGACATACGTATAAGCAACTGCAGCAGGATATATACAGAAAGACGATACCATGCCAGGGTCAACTTCCTCCTTGCTAGGGTTCTTTGATGCTATCTCAATCTCTTTGAGGAGGTCTTCGGCTTCTTCTTTCAGATGTTCAAGGGGGAACTTGGAGTTCAAGCCAGGATCGGCGCTGTAAGCCTATCATTCGATTAAACAAGTACCCAAAGTGACATGACTCGCAACGCACGTTCATAAACATCTTCAGGTGCAAGCTACGCACACCTCGCAAAAACGTATCCTGGAAAATCGCTCCACGATCATCCTTGTGAACATTCTTCCAAACATTTCGACCCCATTCAAGCAAGTCGACAGCCCGCTTCAAAAACTGAACACCGTTGTCAGGTTTGTTTGTCAGATGGCCGTCCAACATGCCCCTCATTATCCATGCACTGCACCGAACGATCAATGAATATTGCAGTACAAAGCTCATACAACGCACCGAACTGTCACCGACAAAGCGGGGCGTACATCATTCCATCCCTTTTCCTTCAGGCGTTTCTGTGCCAGTTCCTTGATATTTTCGACCCCGTCGGAGTGCCAGGCTTGGCGAGCCGTAGCTTCGAATTTGACTGAAGCTCGGTCAGTGTGATTCCTCATGCAATACTAGAATAAGATTGCCTTGGTTATTGTACTTGGTAATCCAGTCGGGGCCATCTAGATGGAACGCGCGCTCGTCACGCATCAAACCATTGGTCAAATACGTCAAGCCCTATACATGTTAGGTACCATGATACTGCAAGCTGAAGAAAGTGGCTTGAACTCACCATCGTATTTCCGCCATAGGCAAAGCCTCCTGGAGCTTGAGGGTGAGGAATTGTTTTGAATTCATTCATATATGCTACCCCTTTCGTGAATTCCTAGTAAATGTCAATAGGACCTTATTACATAGAAAGGCGCAAACATACCTCGTATGCATATGAAATAACCCAAGCCTACATGAAAGGTACTACTACTCAGCGATGGTATGCAACATTACAAAGTGAAACTCACACTGCTAGAGTATTTTTCGGGACCCGCTTTCCGTAGTTCAGGAAGCATCTCAGTCGCGATTTTCCAAGGAAGATTGGCATCCTCGGCTTTGAAACGAGAAATAGATGGGCTCTCTGTGGTCTTGCCATGGGTTTTGGCTGCATCCAGACCGGCACTATACTGATCTTTCTGTCGCTGTTCTGCGGGACTGAGGTTGGTTTTGGGGAGTGCATCCAGTGCCTTCTGCCACGCTTCAGCACTTCGGTCCCACTCCGCGAGGGCCTATGCACGACGTCAGATCGGATGAGAAGGGAGCGCAAAAGGACTTACGTCTCGAGATGCTGCCAGTCGTGACCACCCTTTTGCATAACCTGGATCAATCTGCGTAGCCTAAGATGCATTAATAATTTTTCCATGTATACGATACTGAGCATCAGTACCATCTTTGCGTCATCAACAGCATCAAGGTATCTATTTAAAGATTGCTGTCAGTTATTTTTACCGCAGCTCTATAACTGTAACCTCACCTATTCAACCCATGATGGCATGCAGCCCTGTTCGCATATAGAACAGCGTTCTTGTCATCCAGCGCAATAGCCTCGGTGTATTTTGCTAATGCCCCGACGTAGTCTTGCTTCCTAAAGAAATCGTTGCCCTCGTCCTTGAGTTGTACCGCTGTTGGTTCCGACATGTTTCAAAATACTTCAAATATTTCAAGCAGTCGACATGTGGTGGTACGAAGGACGCAGTTTGAGTTTAGACCAAGGTGGAAGATTTTAAACTGGTCGACACGAGGCATCCGGGGCATTCATTACGCAATCGGTAGACCTCCCTTGAAAGTTAGTTTATGAATTATTACGGCTTGTCGATACGAGGATGTCACTTTACATAACACAGCGAGTGTTAAAACGTTAATGAGACGTGTTTCTGCGTGCATGTGCAATTGCAATATTAATGTTGATCTTGATCAATCACTTCGATCTGCATGGGCTCAGCTCTGCGATAAAAGTCTGAATATGGGCAACGCTAAAACCTGTCCATTTCGCAATCGCAAATGTCACCTACCCCCGTTGCGACTTGCAATGCCATAAGCCTATAATGAAGGACACTGAGCGACACTAATTTCATCCCATTCCGACGAGAATGAGATGGCATTATTACCGCAGTGAGCACTGTCTAATAATTTATGGCATGATGTTTTAGTGCACAACAGTCACACAACATCGGACCCAGACTAGTATGTACAGAATAGAAGGAAAGCAAGGGGCGAATAGTAACGAAGTGTAAGGGAAAATACATAGGATGATCTAGTGGGGTCGAAAACTGGGATAGAAGCTACAAATTTGGATATTTACGCTATAGATACTCGTATGTTTTAAGATGAAGGACCACATTAATACACAGGTGGGTTGTCTAACAAACTGGACACACGTTGGGTCAAGTGGCTGTGTCTTCATGAGTACGGATCACAAGATGTTGACTGAGTGGGATGGCATGCTCTGCTGGCACTTCTACACCACCGGCAAGGATGCCCACGCGCATCATCGCAAGGAGCTATATAATGGAGTATTATGTATTCACAGCGGCCAACGAGGATGAGAGTCAATCATTAGCATCGTTAGATAAGCGAACAGAAGCATGATACACACGTTGTGCGCTGCGTGAGAGTGGGCATAGATGCCACCGAAAAAGGAGGCTGTCATGTCATTTCCAGAGTTTCGTGTGAGCAGAGCGGGTCCTCCCGGATGGCTATCAAGGAAAAAGGATGCGTCGTGAATAAAACCCGAGATGAGGAGAAGAGTGCGAGTCTGGGATTCTTCCTGGACTATTGACAGAAATTTGTACTTTTTCAGGATTTTTTTTTGTATAGGATAGCGTTTGCTCACATGTCTCCCACGTTACAATAGGCAATTCCTGCGGGGGTACAGGCCATTCAATCGAGTCCTGAATGTCCTTGAGAGCCTTGAGCTTCATCGTGAGTGCACCCTTTTCAATTTCGTTGCTGGGAAAGACACGGAGATGGGAGGCGAACCCGAGGGAATGGCACATAGCGATGAACCACTTGGTAGGGTCATACTGGTACCATCGGAATGCATTCCTGGTGGAAAGGCCAGACTCGTAAATAGAACTGAGAACGACACAATGAAGGTCAACTGCTACCTGTAGTCCATGGGAAATTGGTGGTGGAAATTATGGTACCCTTCCCCCATCGTAAGAATAGCGGATATAAGGTGGTCGCGCGGCGAGTGCTTGTCATCGTATGGTGTGCTGCCGAGATAGTGAGCAACGGAATTGATACAAAAAGTGCTCTAAGACGAAGGTTAAGCTTTGCATTTGATGAACAAGATGAAGCTCACATGATGGCACGCGGTCATGCGAAGCCCACCAACGAAAAAGAATCCGCCTTTCCAGTCTCCCCACAACAAGCCAGGAATGACCATTGGAAGCAAATAGCCAAAAATAGTCAAGATAACAAAGTACCATCGGTGCTGCCATTGTACGAGAGAATCCTTACGCAAGTCAGAAATATCGGCTGGTCCCGTTTTCAAGTCCGACTCGAAAATGATCCATCCGATGTGCGTCCAGAGGAGGCCACGTTCCGAGTTGTAAGGGTCAAAGTCGGTGTCGGTATGTCTGTGGTGAGAACGATGTCGGCGTGCCCACCAGTAACACGAGCCTTGCACTGCACTCGCTCCCGCAAGGATAAGAAATACCTGCAAAGGGAACGAAGCATTATACGATCTGTGCGACCAAAGCCGGTGGTACCCTGGAGTAACGCGTTCTAATGCTATCTCGTTGCAGGTATTTTCACTACTCACCAGCGGTGATGCCTAGCGAAGCGAATTCAGCAATCAGAAGAAATGACGATTGCCGAGCACCTACCGAGCATAGAGTAAATGTAATAGAAAATAGTGCAAACGACGGTCTTGCGAAGGATGGGGACATATAGCAAGCCATACAGGGAAAGGGCTGGTGTGATAACGAGGACAGAAAGGTTGAACCATCGTATGCCAGTAATGGTCGGAAATCCTCGCGTCAAGTTCTTGATAAACTGCATATTATGTGACAGTCGTCACCACCACTGGAATGGCGATAGAAGAAGACACGGCCAAGAAGAACAGAAGGATGTCGCACTTGTTACCAGGCTTATTTATCATGCGACAGTGGGACATTAGTCCATAAGATTTGTCCTCGATTATATGTGCCGTTGAGACATAATACGCCGGGTGAGCCGATCGGGCAGTTAAAATTCGGACGAATGTCGCGTGAAAAGCGTCTTTGTAGAGACTAGTGTAACTTGCGGCGAAAAGTTGTGGAAGACAAAGGCAGAAACTTTCCATGAGGCTTGATCCGGGTTGTTGTTGCCGATATTTGACCCGAGACAATGAGACTCATCATTATTACCTTCACGACAGCCTTGCAAATAGGCACTCTAGCACACAGGTTTCCGCCATGACCAGATGGGCTCGTGCCATGTTGTCGTCACGGAGTACTTATGCCTCGGGGCTGAGATATTCTTCCATCCCGGTCGTGTCGGAATGAACGAACCATGATTCATTGGCTGCTGGACCCTGGTCAACTCGAGGTCCGTGGATTCAGAGAAAGTATCGGGCTGTGGCGCCAAGAACTGGATTGTTGGCGGTGCGTAGCCCAGCAGAGCCTAGTGTGGTCTCTGTCACAGTTTCGGCGATGAGGCAGAGAACAAGAGATTCAAAATTTTCATGCCGTGTCGGAAAGCGCCATGCATATGGAGTTACATACCCGATCGTCCGTAATTGCCATATTATGATTGTCTCACTAGTAATAGCAATATACTGGTCGAACTCATTGTTTGAGTATTCGCATTCGCAATGTCTTGAAATCGACACTGACCCCGAAGCACGACAATGTGTTGAATACGACTCAGGTTTCATCTACATATTGTAAAAATGGAGCGATTTCCAATTGGTGTCGCGCCCACCACATCCGATTGTAAGAACAGAGCGATTGCCAATTGGTGGATTTATAATATATAATTGCCTCCCTCCACGTAAACGAAGGTCACTCTATTATCGAGAAACTAACGTCTATCTCGCCCTCATGCGATCGCCATAACGGAAGATGATCCTACGAAAGAAATTTTGAAGCATTACTATGTCAGTATCACCGGTCTTGTGGTCAAAAAGACCCTCACCCTTGTAAACATATCCATCTTGAGATACGAAGGTTGGCAGTAATTACTAATTCTCCCAGAGGCGGGTTTCGACTCCCGTTCCATGATGCAACGTGTTCGTGGAGGCTGACTTGGTCAGTTGCCCACCGACAACATCGTTCCATCAAAAATTTCTCAGATGTGATTGTTAGAAGCAGAAGAATGCGCCGAGATCGATGGTAGTGAACCGCAGCGTTAGGGCGACGTCACTCGTCGTGAAGTTGGGGCAACCAGAGGCAGAGTAAGACAAGGATCATCGGTTTTGTGATCAAGTACGTGGTATGCGTATGTCATAATCGCCAGCAGGTTGCAAAATATCAGGGAACACGATGTCTGGATACAGGAATGTGAACGTTTGGATTAATGTGAGATCTAGAGTAGAAACAAGATACCACCTTAAGATTCACCGCAATTATCTCGACTTCTGTGAGCGATAGAAACTAGGTGGTGGCACCAGGAGAACAGTGTCGTGATGAGCTAGACGAGAATATCATTCATCGTTATCGAGTGGGCATGTCCAGAGCAACCGGTGTGAAAAGACCGCCAGCAAACAATTATCTGATTCGATGCAGCCGTGAGCAAATAACAGAGCAAGATATCCACTTGCGAGTCGGTGGATCACTATGGAATGACCCTGGTCAGTGTGAACTCTAGGGTCATCAAGGTACCAGTTACATTTCCGCGCCCTGTGCACAACATCCCCTGCCCACACAAGGAAGAACAGAATTACCATCCGAGGACAAGGGAAAGGCCACAGCGCTGAGCTCGTAACATGTGTAATGGAAAATAGCATGCTCACTGTACGCGCAGACCTACAACTTGAAGCTTCAGACCTGTTTGAACCAGGAACTAATCACGTTCGCTGCACTAAACAGTTCGGCGGCGGCAGAATCCGAGTCCATCCGTCCTCCTACCAGAATCTTCTTTCATGTATTCTGAACCAGACAAGAAAAACTATGAGCCCCAGTGCCACTTCCTGCACAACAGTCGCCGCCGCCAAGTTGGAATAAGACAGGATCCTGGCAAGCTATCGATGTCGTTCCCATCCTTGCTGATGACGAAATCCTTCAAAACAACACAGCACTGAGCACTCAGGGTGCAGAAGTGTGCAGTAATGTTGTTCGTGCTGACGGAAATCCCTGCAGGGTTGATTCGTATTGGATTACCGTCTCTGTAAGTTGGGAACTTTCCAAGCCAGAGTCAAGCGAAGAACGTGAACGTAATGCACCTGGGAATCGTTAATTCCGGGAGTTGAAAAAATCTGGCCGGATAGTACGGGAATCTTGATTCTCGAACTGTTACGACAGGCCACTTCCGTCAGGTCGTACACAATTTGTCAAAGACTTGTCGAGTTGGATCTCACTATTGGCCAAGAATGACCTTCATGCATTTGCCTACCTCCCTATAGTATAGCTTGGCACCCTTATTTGCAACGAGGTGAGCGGTTCGGTCGAGCCAGTGAGTGCTGACTGCTGGGAAAATTGAATGTTCTGACGAATCCGCACTCGTTGAAAGAATCTTTCATATTCATACAGGTGTCACAGAAAGGTTCCTGCACTGGTAGGAGATCACTCGAGGTCGAACTTGTGGTCAAGGTGTGATTTGATCGGTTCGTTTTGAGTTTGCATGTTATGGCAACGAACATTGGTGGTCCCTCGCTCGTACGGATACAATGATGCGCGACGACCAGTCTACCACAAACCATGACGGTTTTACTTTCATCAGATGACACCTGATGAACCAGGAAGTATGAAACGTCGTGATTCTGCAGATTGATTACCCTCAGAACTCAGAATTAGTTGTGGCTGAAGACACGGTCCCTGAAGCCAAGGTAGCCCAAGGGTTGCCAGATTCTTCCGCCTCCACATTGGTTCAGAGAACGCTTTTGTGCATATCTCATTTCGTCACTTCGGGGGGACTGGGAGCTGGAAGTTTTTGTTCGTGGTCCGCTACCTTTGGTACTCCGAAGTCGGTGTCAATAATGTTTTCAAGTACGGTTGTTCTGCGTCTTCTTCGTCCTTATCTACACGACTGACGGTCATGCGACAGCTTAGGGCAGCTCTCCTTAACCCGGATGACTGTCTTAATTAGCTATCCGTGAAACGCCGACAAACGTGCGATCATGTTCTGTTGAACAATGAAAATTCTGTATGCAACAAGGGCTGACTTCTGAGCCCCCACTCAGTGCCGTACACCCTCTGTCACTTGTGACAATCTAGCTGATAATACAGTCCGACCACCGGCTATCTCTGAAAACTGGAAATAGGGGAGATGCATCTTAATCAAAGATGACAGCATCAACAAAGGGTGCGATTTTGACTGTCACAATTTCAGCTCTTGTGTCGTGCGCGAAAGTCTCAGCAAGTAATTCTAACCTTACCGTGTCTCCTGAAGCGGTGTGTCAAAGATCGTGATGCTGCAGTGCTGTACCTAACGTCCCTTTGCAGTACGCTAATCCTCTGATGTACAATGTTGTAGGACCCAATTACACAGTATGGCGCACCTTGTCTACTGTTGGCTTTAACCCCACCAACACTGCACCCCCATTCATTCAGGTCTTTGACCCTTCGTTCCTCAATGACACCGGATCATCCACCACCATTCGCTCAATCGCTTCGAATCTTAGCTTTGCTTTTGCTCATGAAGAACCCATCTGCATCCCGGACCTCAACGCAGGCTTCCTTACAAGTAACTATAGCGGTGCACTCGGGTACAACGGCTGGTACAAGAACAGCATCTCAGCATGATCAATATGACAGAAGTTGACATGGCGCTGGCTTCTACAACGGGACATGTTAATATACAAGTTCAAATGGGTTGGTTCGGCTTACTTACTACGCACAGATTGTTGATCTCGCCCGTCTTGACTTTCAGCTGAACCTTCCGCGGGGCACTGTCCAAATGTTAAACGGGGGCACAGGTCTATACAACGGGGATATTTTGTTCGTCACTTCGGGTCGCGCTTTTCTTTCTCCTCCGATTGTACGCATCGATCCTAGACCTTCCTACAAAGTCACTGTTATTCTAGACAACTTAACTCGCTCAATGATATCAAAATTTTTCCTGTCACGGACGTCATGTTCCTCACTGATCCAACGTAAGTTAATCATAGGAAAATGACGTTTACACTATTTGCTATAATAACACCGGTTTAATGGTTGAAGGACTTACTAGTTGTTTCAGGCTAGGGCTGCAAAGAGGGTTGCTCGACGTTCGAATCATTCTGTGCTGGAGTCAGAAATGATTCCTGAATAGGCGCACTCTTACCTTCAGCCATTTGTCCAATATTTTCAGCACACGGGTCCGAATGGTGAAAGGGTCGCCTCAAGACTCAAGCCACTCGTTGAGGATGGGAAACTACACGGGAAACGACACGCTAGCTTCTATTCTCGTCTATCGAATCATGTAGTGCGTCCGACTCTAAGCCTTTTCTTGGTGGTGGTAATTTTGAACCTCCCGCTGTCAAGACCCATTTAACCTGTGGTCCTGGAAGCGTTAGTTAACAGGTGCACGGGGACGTCGGAGGATATCTCGAGGGTGATGGGCGAAAGAACATCATGATGGTGTGGAAAGATGTGAGCTACTATATCAAATTTTCAAATTATCGTCATATGGGTATATAAGATGAGCTCATAGGGTCACTCTCAGCGGACCTTGAATAAGCTTCACAGTGCATGTCATGGACTGCCAGTGTAATCGTCGTGCTTTGGCTACCATACATAGCCTTTGATCAAGTTCCTGCAATTATCACTGCTTAATGAATCCGCATTGGCATTTGATCCACAAAGATATGTACAATACTACTACAACTGATGCGTCTCAGTAAGTGATCTTGAACGAAGATTAATTCGAACAAGTCGATTTAGGTACTCCCAGTGGCTTCTTCATCTTCAAACAACTTGAAATTCATACCCTGCGGAAACCCATCCAAAATGAAGTCCAAAAAATTCCTCCTGTGCTTTCCCAACCACGAAAGACAACCGACGATGGCCATCTCGTCTATCCACTTTCCGAGGGTTTGACCTAGAGTACTCCCTCCTGGCGAAGGCTCATATCCTGGGAGCGCTTTCCGCAGTATCATCTTCATATTCGAGAAAAGTAACTCTGAATGCTCTTCTGACATCTTAAACAGGAGCCGGGCCTTAGGCCTCTCGCGCGGCTGCGAAGAGTATGGTTCTGGTAGGGACCCCAGCGTCATGCGACCAAGACATTGAATTATAGATGCCGTTAACCGGTAATAGTTCTGACTGACGGGATTGGTGGTTGGCCCAGCCATGCCGCATATTCCTCGTAATGAATATGCCATATGAAAACCAGAAGAGAAACCAGATGATGCAACGCGCTCATGCATAAACCGAGTGACGTTCACAACAGTTCCATCTCTTGGAGTGCCTTTCTTGAATAGCCTTGGCAAGATTTCAGGGGCCTGTGGGCTGGTACACGAGAGTGCATGCCACACTGCTGGGCTGGTCGATGCACGTGCAAGAAAGCACACTACCGTGACTTCATCTTGGAGCTCTTCTAAAATCCCTTCACCTCCAGACATCACTGCGCCCAGTCTGCTCATGCAAGGTATCATGAATTGGAAGAGCTGAGAAGACGACTCGTTGGAAATCGAAGAGAGTAGGGGGGCGAAACTGACGCCCTCTCCGACAGGCATTTCATCCTCCGAATCTTTGCAGACCTTGAAAGCCTTCTCGACTTCTCGGCTGATTTCGTCTGCGAATGAAGTGGGCTTTGATTTCTCCATGATTCTGAAGACTAGATGTGCCCTGTCGTATGCCGTTTCGAACTGCCTGATACCCGTGCATATCTGCATTAGAAGCACATAGAGCACTACATCAACGAGTGTGAGTGCGTCAACGTCCTGGCCGAGGACAGCCGCTGGCGACTGTGATGGTGGGCGAAGAGCCGACACTTCTGTCTCCATGGTATCCGTTAATCGTGCAATGAGCGGAACAAGCAGCTCGCTCGCATGGAAATTGGCTGGCAAACTCCGGAACGCACGCGCAGTGCGGAGCATACTCCTCCTTGACAGGAAGGTCAAAGAGCCCGTCTTCCTCACGTTGACTAATAGGACGGAATTGAGCTCCAATGTTTGGGGTCGCGACAGTTTTGTGATCTTGAACAAAAAACTGTCATTCGCCCCTTCCTGGGAGGATCTGTAACGTGCAAGTGACGTTGCAGAATTCCAATCTGCATGGCCGATGTGTGTACCGTCTTTTCCACTGACGTAACTTGGAGTTGGTGGTGCTGGATTCACATTGAGCAAGGAGCTCACGAACGAAATCCGCTTTACGTATGCTTTCATCTCTGGACGCAATACGATGTTACGCAGGATGAGAGCAACGCGAGGGCTAACTATGAATATGCGGTGCAAGTCGGGGTGGCCATCTGCCAAACCTTCCCACAAGCCAAATGCGTTGTGTGTGAGGATAAATTCTTCCCCTTCCGCTGCTTCCCAGATACTGAAGAAGTAGTTGTTCGCGTGAGTGTGGTAAGTGTAAGCTGGGAAGTGTTCGAGATCAGGTGGGATATGCGATTCCATCATCATTTTTTGAAGACCTTCTTCACCATACTTCTCTACAAGTTCTGCAGCATCTCGCATGATGTCTGAATGAGACGAATCCAGGTAGTATTTGAGGAAGTGTAGCCATATCTCGACAGCAGAATGAATACCCTTCGCCTTCATGAAGGACTCGATCCACTGACGGCCTCCTGCGTTCTCTGGGTGATCCACTTGAAAGTAAGTGCCGGAATATGATACATTGCGATAATGCATGATAAACAGGAACTTCCGCAGGAGCTCTAGCGACCTCCGCTTCAGAGTGAAAGTACCCTGAGGAAGCGCTTCATGCAAGTCCTTGATAATGGAGGCTGCATGACGTTCGAGGTCCGCTAATTTCTCCTCTAGTTCGTTGATATTATAAGTGTTTCGGACGTCCTGGTAGACATTCGGTACGCCGTACACCTTTCCAATAGGACGAATGTCGAGGCTTCCTGTGGCGATATCATAGTAGTGGACGTATTCAGGATCAACACCGGTGTGTCGAAATTCTTTTTGTCGTTCTGTTTTGGACCTGCAAAGAACATAATTCAGCATTCTGGTCTAGTGTCTACACGCAGAGTGCTCAAGAGGACTCTGAAAACACACTTCACTGGTCCGACTTGGAATCTTCGTAATATGAACCGTGGAATGAAATGTTGGTATTGTGTCATAGGTGCACACGAACTCGGAGAGCCATCTGTCTTCTGAGCTTCTCCTGCAAGCTCTGTTCTGGCTTGTTGTTTTGGTGTATTCCTGCGACGTCGTGTCATTCTGTAGAGTTCAACAAGTCTAAGAACTGAGCGCTAACTTGCGATGAACACACCATGTCCATGTGGTGGCGTGGTCGTTAAAGGGTATACCTTATTAAGTTACGTGATTGATGAAGTTCAATTCAAACTTCGTTGTAACCAGTGACTACCGGGTATCCATATCATATATGTCACAGACGAGGCAATTCAAGATCATGAAAGTCAAAGTAGGTCAGTATCAGGCAAAGTTATAGTGGTGCTCACGAAAGTCAGAGTTAACCGCCAGCCCAGTCGGACAAATAATTACACAATTACAGGATGTTAGCCATCGAAGCCATCGTCATGTGATCTCCCCTTGAGAACCCTACCTGAGCTTATGTGAGTCAAGCTTAATTATCTCTTGTGAAATGCGATCAGATCATACATACAGCACTGTGGTTGCGCTGGGACCGAGAATTAGCTCGGTTCGAACGCTGGTGAGTTTGGCGTTAGGTGGACGGGAAATGCGACACATGGGCTGAATCATGAATGGATTTCATCATCAGGAAAAACGTCCTTCTCAAATCGGATGAAATATGATACAACTTGCGTGAATCTGCGAGAATTCGATGGATTTGAACATTCGATCCATTATTTTAGTCCCTTGAGAATTTTCGACAATTGGATCTCACTTTTCGCGAATCAGAACAGAATTTGCGTCAAGCAGAACATGATTTTCAGGCAGTTAAAATTTGTCCAATGCTATCAAATGAGTACCATTGGATCTGAAATCTAGACAATACAACGTGTGACCAGTATCAATCCTCCGCCATACCATCAATATCGAGGAACATGAGACTATCGGCTGCGCTAGGTTCTTCAGTCTTGCGCTTCGACCCACTACAACACATCAGGAAATTCTCACATTTACTTGATGTGCTTAAATGACTTAATAAGCACAAATAAGTAGGAGCGCTGGATAAGCAAACACTGACTTATTCAGACCAGTCGATCTCTTATTTTCGTCTTAATTTCACTTATCGCTCTGGTAGTAAGATGAAAAAGTGATCATTCAGTACAATAAGTGAAGTAATGAAACACGACAAAAAGTCAATTAAAATAGGATTTAGAAAATGAGCGAATACTGTTAGACAAAGCAGTCGAAATTGCGAGTGAACAAAACTTCAACTGTAATACTACGATGAAGAGCAATATGAAGGTGGCGGCAGTAAAAACTTGAATGGTACAAAATGCCGTGATGCTGACAGATCCAAGTTTTCGCTGTTGCCTCGCTGGTGAAGTGGGAGGTAAGCTGCAGACCTGCGACTGGTGGGAAAGGACTGTGATCAGCATGGCTTAAACTCGAAGGAGAATCGGCACACTTACAGTCTGCAAACGGTGGGCAACGACTTCCGAGAGGTGGGTATTACTATCAGCATGGCTTGAGCTTGAAGGAGGATCAGCACACTCACAGTCTGCGAATGGCAGGCAACAACTTCTGAGATGTGAGAGGCGGGTAACGCCGCGAGTAGTAAGCATTCTTCTGGTGAATAACAAAAAGGTTGCATCGACACGCTTATTCCTAAACGTGCGAAATTCAACTTCCGTTCAAAGCTCCGCCATCCACACCAGCCACATTAATCGGTCTTATATGGGTGAGCGGCTTCCACACTTTTGTCCCTCCTAGAGTTAACACTCTAGGGACAGCCCAACCTAACCAATCGCACCACACAAGACTCTGGTTCAGCGGTTCGCACCTCAGATGTTGGCCTTCGCATGCACGGCTGAGGTGAGGTACTCACAGTTTCACATATTCACCTTTACTTACTTCGAGTAGTACACTAGGGCCTGACATGGGTCGACCCGGGTCATACCCGGGTGCTACCCGCAGGTAAAATGAGAAATAGAGTCATGCCCGTACCCGTCCCGGGTCAAGTGGTACGGGTACGGGTCGACCCGCGGGTTGTACCTGCAGGTGTGCGGGTCACCCGCGGGTACATGATATATTTTAGCATTGAGTACAAAGACACTTAGTAGGATTAGTTGCTATTGAACTCTGCCGCGCGACGTCTCAATCATAGTCACTCCCAGCATCCTCACAAGCTTTACCCTTTCCCTTGCTCCGTTTCATATGTTCACTAAGTATTTGAGTCGCAATTTTATCATCCAAGAACGGAGTCTTGTACCATGAACCGATAGCCATCTGAGCTTTGAAGGCCTGTGAACTGATGCCATGTTGTAGGTGATTGACCTGCAAACGACCGCAGGAAAATGCTCGTTCGGCGTCTACAGAAGATGCTAGTCCATACTGCAGTCAGAAGATATGAAAACCTAAACATCCAGATCACGCACCTGGAGCAGATAAGAAGTCCAACGCCATTTGAGCCAGACGGGGTCTCGTAGCACGAGCATTCTCCCAATACTTCAGAACTCCACCGATACTGATAATTTCAGGCCTGGAGACACGCGGAGAATTGAGATAAGATTCGAGTGAGTCCAATGAGGGCAGATTGTGCAAAGACTCGTCATCAGAGCCATTGAGGTCATATTTCGAGCGTTTTCTCTGCAAATAGTGTTAACACTGATCCTAAAGCTAAAAAGAAACATGGCTGTACACACCGCTGGCAGACGACTCGATGACTGAGTCGACAAAATTTCAGCAGTTGGTGCATAAGTCTCCAACCAGCGTTGAGTGGCAACACGCCGTGCTTCTATTTTGTCAGCTTCGTGCCAATCTGCGTTCTTGATGAACCACTCCAATTTTTTGTCTGGGCACATTACTAGTACACCCAGTTATGAGCATTGAGTCGTAAAATGGAGTGAATGACATACTAATTGCAATACGATAGACCTCATTATCATCTGTTAGTGCATAATATTTGCCAATGACTTCCAGTGCCGCAAGTGCTGCTATTCGAACGATGGCAGATAATTCTACATCGCGTGAAACTTCTACCATCATATGTTCGAGCTTTTCGAGCATAGGAATGACCTCATAAACAAGAGGAACCTCCGCCTGTGAGAAGCGATTGGTCAAGTCATCAAAAATCTAAGTAAGGAGCCGGTTAGTGACAGGTACAACTTGAGATGACACAATGGTACTTCGAGCACAGGAATAAGCTGCTTTGCGAGTTTCCACTGTGTTGTGGTGAGAGCATACATCTGTAAGCCATTAGCTTCCTGGCTAGTGAATAACTTGATTGCCTTCTCAAACGACACATGAGTCTTCAGGCAAGCAAAATCAGAGTTCCAGCGTGTTGCAACTCGTCGATCCAAAGTCCTTTTCTGGGATGGGTGGCCACCTTCAATTGCCACAATCCGTTCAAATGCAGCTTGGAGAACAGTACTATCATGCAGTCTTTTGGCAAGACCTGCGACCTGTTGCATATGGTTAGAACAATCAACTACGAAAATAAGTCACTCACCTTCGGAAATAATCCAAGTGCTTCACGTTGCTCAGTTGAACTAATGAGCAGTCCAATTTCCTTGCCAGCATTGAGAGCACCTCGTTGAACAGCTGAAACTACTTCCTTATCATGCATATCCTTGGCTTCGTCGGTCTCACTATCACCACTCTGCACCTCTGACTGCTCTTCGGCAAGATGTTCCTCATCAGCTCTTAGCTGATCAACTTCGACCATGCTTGGAACTACAGCAACTGTTTTCTTGCGTGTTGGCTGCCGAAAGAAGAAAGAGATAAATGCCTGCATTGGATGCTCAGCTTGTCAATGAGCAAAAGTAAACAGACACACAGACTTTTGCTATAAGGTTCACTGTATGCGGGAAACAACGAGATCGGGACATCTTGCCACGGAATCCATCAATTAAAGTCACAAGGTGGTCCGCTGTTGCATCACAATTGCTCGCATTGTCCATAGTGAGAGTATGTAATTTTTTCTCTAATCCGAAACGTTTCAGGCAATCTACTGTAACTTGCGCCAGGTATAAGCCAGTGTGACTCTGTGTGAGCCTGATGACAATGTATAAGCCTGAGTGCCAGTGTAATTTGATTGAAAAACACTCACCGGATGAACTCGAGTATAGTACGATAAATAGTTCCCTGTGCCAACCAAACTACAACCAAACCCAAGTAAGCTGCAGCGAAGGGTGACATCCATCCATCAATCACGAGGTGGATGGAACCAAGATGTTTCTATAGCAGCGTTGAATAGTAAATTCAAGACACGGTTTATTTCAGAAGGAGAGACAGACATACTGAAAAATACACTTTGACATGCTTCGATCCTTCTAGATAGATGACAGACACATCACGCGCGACAGTACGGGGGTTTGGGATAATGATTCCTGGCCGAAGGAGCTGGACTTCAGCAAGATAGTGTGGATCAGTGACAGAATTAAATGGGCGCTTCGAAACTGCACAGTGCAAAGCAATTAATGCACGGTGAGCGGCTTGCGTGTAAGATGACACTGAATTTTCGATGGTTTGTTGTGCATGAACGGCATCTAGGGAACCAGCCTCAACACCACGTTGCTTCTCACACTCAGTTGCCCCACGCTGAAGGTTCTTTGTTCCTTGTCCGTTTTGCATACATTTTCGCTTGTGGTGATGGCTGGTTGGATCAACACGGCAGGTAAATGTGTAAGTGATGTAGTCAGGTGTCCCATCACTACGGCAGTGGCGCTCCAATGAGACATCGTAATGGTTGTAGACTTTTGATTTCCATCGTACATGCGATTGACCTGAATCAGCTAGATTAAATCAATAACTGCGAGACGGTGAGTTGGACTCACGAATAATTTCAGTGTCTACTAGTTCCCAAACATCAGCATCACTTTTCTCTTTGGAATCTGATTCGTGAGGCTTGGTGGGGGAGAGAATAACTGGCACTGGTGAATCTGTGTTGTCCCGAGTTCGTGATCTGGTCTGTTTGGAAGGAGTGCGAGGGTTAGAGGGTGCCATACCAATGATACCATCCACGGACTCAAAATCTCTCTCTTATATTAGCATTATCAGTTGAAAATATTGAATTCGGGTGGTTAGCCCGATAGTGACGAGGCTGAAGATGCAAGTTCGGAGTAGTTGTCAAAGTTGGCATGTCATTTGACGTCGGCTACAACAGTACTTGATGTCAATAGATATTGATGTACCTGGTAGACACAAAGGCTAAAGCTCGACCAAATACTAGTAGTGACCTGCGGGCACCCGCGGGTAGCTCGAAATTTGGATGTTGCTGCCCGTACCCGCCCGGGTAATACACCCAAGCCAACCCGTGCCCCGTAGCACCCGACCCGCACGCTACCCGCAGGTTCCACCCGGGTGGGTACCCGGGCACTCTCTACCCATGTCAGGCCCTATAGTACACGTTTACCTTCGCGCGCACGCGGCACAACTGAGAGTGTCTGTTTGTTCCAGACCCGTGCGCGAAGTATATTCATCTTTTATTGTTACCAATCGCATACTAACATATTTGTCAAAAAAAAATGTATTACCGCACTTAATTCACTTTCGCGTCTTATACTACAATATTGATTTGAACCAAGTTTGTAAAAAGTGAAATCAGTAGAATCAGTAACATCAGAGGTTTCCTTTTTTTACTTAGCGACTTTTTTCAGAGCAATAATATGAATCAGACCGAAAAGGAAATGTGAGATATTGCTGATGCACGATGGAATCCACCTGTACCTGTAGGTTTGATGTATCACTTCTTACAATTGTAGATGAAATGGGATACAATAATTACTGAAGTCCATAGATACCTATCATTGTAGGGCTGATATATCAATGGAGGATCCTGTCAGGACACTCCCATAATAATCTCACACCCCTAATTTTCGCATTTTTGGCCACCTACTGTGGGAATTTCCCCACAACACTTAAAAATAGATTGCTTCTCCACATTTTCGCATTTTTAGCCACCCCACTACACCTAAAACATCACTCATTTTGGGAATCTCCACAATATCAATTATTCCCACACCCTCCCCACCTCACTGCAGCTTCACCACCATACCACAATAGGTCCCCTCTTGTATCTAAGTAGTAGTTTGGTATATATATGTACAATATAATGTAATAGACCGCTTTTTTGCTTATTTGTGTGCCTGCTCCTCCTCTAGAGGCCATTTAACATATGTTAGAGTAAAAAACACTTTCGCACTTTTGCCCCTTTGGTGGGAAAGTGTTCTATTATATTCAAAACATGTTTATGAGCATATATGAGTATATTCCCATCTTTATTTGACCCCCTGAAATGCCCTACATCAATAGATATAGCACATATGCAAGAAAACACAGAATATGTTCCCATTTAATTATTTCTAGGTGGACAGACTTGGAAAAATGATTCCCAGCATCTCTTCAACAATATGAACAATGTATCAGGAGCCCAGGACCATGGGATAATTCCCTGTTGCATGGTGTGCCCCCCCTCTCCTGGTGGTTCACCCCCTGTGAAATTTTTTCCTGCAGGACCGGACCTTAATTGAGGTGAGGGGTCTATTTCTATGTATATTTGGAGTAGATCTATCATATAGCTGGCCCAGAACACACATAGGATCCTGCTACAAGAACAAAAACATAGAAAATCTCACTTTTGACACTTTTGATGTTTTTTAGTATCTTACTCTTGCATAAATAATACAGCCTGTTCATATATCATTAGCATAGCATATATACTTGCTTTTTATGACAAGGATCAGCTCAAAATAGGCTGGAGGTTTGAGCTAGTGTAGATACTTGCTATTTCTACTGATAAGGAGCCCATACTTTCAAAACATCGAAATTTAATAATCAGACACCTGGAGTAGATTTAAAGTACATTCACTATCATATACTTAAATTTACAAAACAATCCAACAAGAATTGAGTGCTGAGGAAGTGAAATAGATAAGAAATTGAGTGTGGGAAAGTTCAAAGACTCAAAACATCGAAAATGGTCAGTTGGGCAGCAGTAGGACTTTAATGCTGGGTCAACTCAAATATACACCACATTCCTTCCATCACCCTCTAACCTCAGGGCAGTATGTAGCATAGGTCCATTTAGTAGTCTATCATATATCCTACATATTTTCAATGAAATATTTGCCCTGTACCATATATAAATGTGACTTTGTGTCAAAAGATGTCAATTGTCACTTTTCACACATATGTCATTTTACTTGTCATTCAGTCAGTCCTTCACTGATCTTTCTAAAGCTTCAAGTCCATCATTAGGGATATATACAAGAGGTATCCTAGGTATCTGATCACTTATCACAGGCTGGATTACTCTGTAGGTTTCCTATCAGTAGAAATACCCCCTGTACATCAGATATCAAATTTGCGCCCTATGTGGGGCTGATCCTTGGCATAGAACATATGTGTGAATGTACTACTGATAATATGTGAGCAGGGATGGTTATTTATGCAAGAGTAAGATACTAAAAAACATCAAAAGTGTCAAAAGTGAGATTTTCTATGTTTTTGTTCTTGTAGCAGGATCCTATGTGTGTTCTGGGCCAGCTATATGATAGATCTACTCCAAATATACATAGAAATAGACCCCTCACCTCAATTAAGGTCCGGTCCTGCAGGAAAAAATTTCACAGGGGGTGAACCACCAGGAGAGGGGGGGCACACCATGCAACAGGGAATTATCCCATGGTCCTGGGCTCCTGATACATTGTTCATATTGTTGAAGAGATGCTGGGAATCATTTTTCCAAGTCTGTCCACCTAGAAATAATTAAATGGGAACATATTCTGTGTTTTCTTGCATATGTGCTATATCTATTGATGTAGGGCATTTCAGGGGGTCAAATAAAGATGGGAATATACTCATATATGCTCATAAACATGTTTTGAATATAATAGAACACTTTCCCACCAAAGGGGCAAAAGTGCGAAAGTGTTTTTTACTCTAACATATGTTAAATGGCCTCTAGAGGAGGAGCAGGCACACAAATAAGCAAAAAAGCGGTCTATTACATTATATTGTACATATATATACCAAACTACTACTTAGATACAAGAGGGGACCTATTGTGGTATGGTGGTGAAGCTGCAGTGAGGTGGGGAGGGTGTGGGAATAATTGATATTGTGGAGATTCCCAAAATGAGTGATGTTTTAGGTGTAGTGGGGTGGCTAAAAATGCGAAAATGTGGAGAAGCAATCTATTTTTAAGTGTTGTGGGGAAATTCCCACAGTAGGTGGCCAAAAATGCGAAAATTAGGGGTGTGAGATTATTATGGGAGTGTCCTGACAGGATCCTCCATTGATATATCAGCCCTACAATGATAGGTATCTATGGACTTCAGTAATTATTGTATCCCATTTCATCTATAATTGTAGGTATTTAATGTATCATTCTTACAGTATGGCCTGTGGAATCAGACAATGACAAGTGTCGAAAAAGATAGAACTCACTAGACAGACTTGTACAGCGAGTGTACGAGTACGTGAAATTTGCGCTCGCTGGCCTTGAAGATGCCATTCAACACGCCAACCAATGTCCGATAGATCCCGCCGTACATGTACATATGGTATATGAAACTGGTATTAATAGCGAATAAATATTAATATGTCGATGTGTACTAATAATGAAGCAAGTATTACAATGCGATAGTGATCATAAATCTGGGAGTGGAAAGGGGGGGGGGGGGCGGTAAAAATGAGTGAGTGAGCGAGAGTGGTGTGCAAAACAAGGGAATCTTCAAACATCCTTGCGGTCAGACACTCGAGGTCGATGTCAGCTACGAAGCTGTTGGTAGGATAGCTTATCATGAGATCAGCCCAAGCGATCTTCAATAGCATGCTATCGTTCCATGGATTCTTCGTTTCGAGCTTTGATGCATTTTTTCGAAATCACTGGCCTTTCAATGAGCAACAACGAGAATGAAAGCACGCACCAAAGGCATGCCACCAAGCCATTTTTTGATTTGACCAGAAGCACCAGGAACATTCTCCGAGAACCAACATGCAATTTTGGCATACTCATGAGATGAGATGTCACCACAAAACGGTATGTGTATGCACCCACACCATCTGGCTTCTTCTTCGATCGCAAGATGTAGTCTATTACAGGTATGCCTCCGCACTATATTGGTTCAAGTCCGCACTGTCAAGGAGCTTCTGAAGCGGAGCAATATGTGATAATAGAATGTCGTCCAATTCTTTTGATACTTCCGCTGACATGAAAGTTCCAATTATCACTGCTCTCACTGGCATTTGATTCAAAAATATATGTACAGCTGATGCGTCTCAGTAAGTGATCTTGAACGCTTTACATAGAAGATCAATTCGAACAAGTCGATTTAGGTACTCCCAGTGGCTTCTTCATCTTCAAACAACTTGAAATTCATACCCTGCGGAAACCCATCCAAAATGTAGTCCAAAAAATTCCTCCTGTGCTTTCCCAACCACGCAAGACAACCGACGATGGCCATCTCGTCTATCCACTTTCTGAGGGTTTGACCTAGAGTACTCCCTCCTAGCGAAGGCTCAAATCCAGGGAGCGCTTCCCGCAGTATCATCTTCATATTCGAGAAAAGTAACTCTGAATGCTCTTCTGACATCTTGTACAGGAGCCGGGCCTTGGGCCTCTCGCGCGGCTGCGAAGAGTACGGTTCTGGCAGGGATCCCAGTGTTCCGCGACCAAAACATTGGATTATAGTTGCCATAAATCGGTAATAGCTCTCACTGATGGGATTGGTGGTTGGCCCAAACATGCCGCATATTCCTCGTAATGCATATGCCGTATGAAAACGAGAAGAGAAAATTGATGGTAAAGCGTGCTCATACATAAACCGCGTGAAATCCATAACAGATCTATCTGTTGGGGTGTCTTCCTTGAATAGCCTTGGCAATATTTTTGGGGCCTGTTGGCTGATACACGAGAGTGCATGCCACACTGCTGGGCTGCTTGATGCACGTGCAAGAAAGCACACTACAGTGACTTCATCTTGGAGCTCTTCCAGGATCCCTTCGCCTCCAGACATCACTGCGCCCAGTCTGCTCATGCAAGGTATCATGAATTGGAAGAGCTGAGAAGACGACTCGTTGGAAATCGAAGAGAGTAAGGGGGCGAAACTGACGCCCTCTCCGACAGGCATCTCATCCTCCGAATCTTTGCAGACCTTGAAAGCCTTCTCGACTTCTCGGCTGATTTCGTCTGCGAATGAAGTGGGCTTTGCTTTCTCCATGATTCTGAAGACTAGATGTGCCCTATCGTATGCCGTTTCAAATCGCCTGCTACCCGTGCATATCTGCATTAGAAGTACGTAGAGCACTACATCAACGAGTGTAAGTGCGTCAACGTCCTGGTCGAGAACAGCCGCTGGTGACTGTGACGGCGGGTGAAGAGCCGACACCTCTGTCTCCATGGTATCTGTCAGTCGTCCAATGAGCGGAACGAGCAGCTGACTCGCAGGGACATTGGCTGGCAAACTCCGGAACGCACGCACGGTGCGGAGCATACTCCTCCTTGACAGGAAGGTCAAAGAGCCTGTCTTCGTCACGTTGACTAATAGAACGGAATTGAGTTCCAATGTCTGGGGTCGCGATAGTTTTGTGATCTTGAACATAAAACTGTCATTCGCCCCTTCCTGAGAGGATCTGTAACGTGCAAGTGATATCGCAGATTGGGAAATTACGTGGTCTATACCGCGTTCTCCGCTGGCGTAAATTGGAGTTGATGGTACTGCATTCACGTGGAGCAAGGAGCTCACAAACAAATCCGGCTTTATGTATTCTTTCATCCTTGGAGACAATACCACATTGCGCAGGACGATAGCAATGCGAGGGCTGACTACGAATATGCGGTGCAGGGCAGGGCAGCCACCTATCAAGCCTTCCCACAAACCAAATGCGTTGTGCGTGAGGATGAATTCTTCCCCTTCCGCGGCTTCCCAGATACTGAAGAAGTAGTTGTCCGCGTGAGTGTGGTAAGTGTAAGCTGGGAAGTGTTCGAGATCAGGTGGGATATGCGATTCCATCATCATTTTTAGAAGACCTTGTTCGCCGTACTTCTCTATGAGTTCTGCAGCATCTCGCATAATATCTGAATGTGGTGTGTCCAGGTAGTATCCGAGAACGTATAGCCAACACTCGACAGCGGATTGAACACCCTTCGCTTTCATGAAATATTCAATCCACTGACGGGCCCCTGCGTTCTCCGGGTGATCCGCTTGAAAGTAGGCGTTGGAGCACGATATCTTGCGATAATGCATGATAAACAAGAACTTCCGCAGGAGCTCTAGCGGCCTCCGCTTCAGAGTAAATGTACCCTGAGGAAGCACTTCATGTAAGTCCGTGATAATGGAGGCTGCATGACGTTCGAGGTCCGCTAATTTTCCCTCTAGTTCGTTGATATTATTAGTGTTTCGGACGTCCTGGTAGAAATCTGGTACGCCGTAAACCTTTCCAATAGGATGAATGTCAAGGCTACCCGTAGCAATATCATAGTAGTGGACGTATTCAGGATCAACACCGGTGCGTCGAAATTCTTTTTGTCGTTCTGCTTTGGACCTGCAAAGAATATAATTCAGCATTCTGGTCTGGTGTCTACACGCAGAGTGCTCGAGAGGACTCTGAAAACATACTTGACAGGTCCGACTTGGAATCTTCGCAATATGAACCGTGGAATGAAATGTTGGTATTGTGTCATAGGTGCACACGAACCCGGAGAGCCGTCTGTCTTCTGGGCTTCTCCTGCAAGCTCTGTTCTGGCCTGGTGTTTTGGTGTATTCCTGCGACGTCGTGTCATTCTGTAGAGTTCAACGAATCCAAGAACTGGGTGCTAACTTGCGACAAACACGCCGTATCCATGTGGTGGGCGGTGGTTGTTAAAGGGTAGACCTTATTAAGTTATGTGATTGATGAAGGTTCAAATTCAAAGTTCGTTTTAACCGAGTATCCATATGTCACAGACAAGGCCATTCAAGATCGTGAAAGTCGTAGTAGGTCATAGTCTCGGTATCAGGTGAAGTTATAGTGCCCATGAAAGTCAGAGTCAACCGCCAGCCCAGTCGGACAAATAATCACATTACATGATGTTAGCCACCATCGATGCATCATCATGTGATCTCCCCGAACCCTACCTGAGCTTATGTGAGTCCAGCTTTATCTCTCGTGAAATGCGATCAGATCAAACATACAGTGGTCGGGCTGGAGCCAAGCCTTAGCTCAGTTCGAACGCTGGCGAGTTTGCCGCTACTAGTAGGTGGGCGGGAAACTCGACACGTGGGCTGAATGAATGACCTTTATGGCACTGCATTATGGTATACGAAACTTTGTGACAGGTAACATTCAAACTCCGCCATTTCCTCTGAGAGTTCAACCAGCTTTTATGTAAACGTTTAGAAGCTCCTGTGTAACGATGGTAGAAGAGTCTTACACTGTTCACACAAGGAGGTCGCCTCCAACTGCAGGTATTTCTTTTCAACGTTGAGAAATCCTCATTCATGTGTGCTGCTCTCATTTGCAAGGCATTTACCCCTTTCACAACATTGTTGAAATCGAGGATGTCCCTGTCAGAGCCGGTCTCCCAAAACCCTCCGTTCTTCTATGTTACTGGATCATCTGCCACCATTCCCTCAATTACTTCGGATCCTAGCTTTGCTTTTATTCATAAAGCACCAGACCTCAATGCAGTCTTAACTCTCAGCTCAACCTTCCGGACATTTCCAAATGGTAAATGGGGGCACAGGTCCACACAAAAGAGACCGTCACTTTGGGTCGCGCTTTGCTTCCTCGTTCAATTGTACGCCGATCAATCATAGCGCTCCCTACAATGTCACTGTTCTTCTGGACAGCTTCTTAGGCAGAACTTTAACTCGATCAACGATGTCATATTTCTCCCTGGCACAGACATCATGTTCTTCACTGATCCAACGTGAATTGATTGTAGCAAAATGTGATGTTTACGATGTTTGCTATGGTATCATCACAAGTATATTGCTTTCATCCGTCCACTGGGCAGGTCAGAGTTGTTGCCGACCAGTTTGTGCATCCGAATGGTATCGCATTCACCCACGACAGCAAATGTGCACTTGTGTAAGTTTTTCGTACTTGGATTGCCTTTTGATCCAAGGATAAAGTGACATCATCATATCAGCATCGACATTGGTGTTTTTACAGGCTTCCTCGCAACAAATCAGACCCAGAGTCTCCAGACAAGCTAAACTGTGAGAATCAGTGCGACAGTGTCTAAAGTGATTCGTGCGCTTCAAGCCAATGTTAATCTCGGCAGCACTTGCACATAGATCTCTGGTTCGTGTACATGTCATGATATGGTTATCAGATCTACCCGTTCATCACGAAACTGCTTGGCATGTATCGCAAGAAACAGACTTCCGCATATCAAGAGTTCGGATTTGCAGAGGGTGACTGACCTTCGAAATTTAGTGCCCGTTCTTCAAATCTCTCCGACTGCCTGAACTTGAGAGCATGATCGAATGTTACACTGGAGAGGCACTCTCATGCCACGGCAACATAAGTATTGCGTTCTGAACAGACAGTGCGACGGCCTTAGTCAATAGTAGTCACGTATCTCCCACAAGCAAGTAGAATCAAGTAGCAATCCTGCACGTAATATTCATTTAGTACGAACATCTCGACAAAGGCGTCTCGACGACGAATAAGAGATCGTCTACATAGAACATTCCATATAATTTCGATTCGCGAGAAAGATGATAATAGGTGCGTAGCCAGGACCTCATTGAGATCTCCATGATAGACGAAGACCGTCCTGTCCGAGTTTCTAGACTGATGGTGAATTTGGTGACAGCTGCATGGTGTACAACAAGCTTTGCAGCTTTCCATTGCCACGGTCGAGTACTGCACTGTGCTTGACTTCAAATCCGAAAAATGCCTCCTGAGCAGAGCTCAAATCCAATGGCGGAATATGGTTCGTTATCCGTCGCATATTGGGTGTAGTTCCTGATGCCAGTGATATCTACTGACCTCTTCAAAGCATTTGTCAAGGACTCCAATAAGGGCACTAGCGAAATGAAGAAGGGTGAATATTTTGTGGGCAGGATCTCGGAGCGCCAGCAAACTTTATGCCAAACTTGAAGTGCTCCTACGAGTTACGAAAACCTCAAATTTGATGGTTGAAGGACTTACTAGTTATTTCAAGTGAGGGCTACAGTGAGGGCTGCTCGACATTTGAATCATTCTGTGCCAGAGTCAGAAACACACACTATGATTCCTGAATACGCGCCTTCTTCCCTAAGTTACCTTCAGTCGTTTGTCTGACTATTCCAGCGCATGGGTCCGAGTGGTGGAAGCGTCACCTCGAGAGTCAAGTTACTCGTTAAGGTTGGGGAAATTGCAGGGGATGATGATACATACTAGCGTTTACTCTCGTCTCAATCAAATCATCATGTAGTGAAGCTTTTCCTTGGTAGCGATCATTTTGAGACTGCTGTCAAGGTTCATTCGAGTGGTCCTGGAAGCGTCAGCCTTTTTGTTAACAGGTGCATTGGGACGTCGGAGGAGGACATCTCGAGGAAGGAATATCATGATAGTCGCGGTGTGGAAGGTTCAAGTGAGTTAATGATGTCCGTACATGGCAACTGGTAGATCTACCGTAGAGACAGCAGTGCACGAGTCTGAGTCTGACGGACCTTGAATAACCTTTGACTTCACAGAATCACTGACAGTCCACGCCATGGACAAAGTTACTCACTGCCAGTGTAATCGTCATGCTTTAGCTGCCATGCAAAGCCTTCAAGTTCCTGCAATTATCGCTGCTTAATGAATCCTCATTTCATTCAAAAAAAAATATACAACTGATGCGTCTCAGTAAGTACACTTTATATAGAAGATCAATTCGAACAAGTCGATCTAGGTACTCCCAATGGCTTCTTCATCTTCAAACAGCTTGAAATTCGTACCCTGCAGAAACCCATCCAAAATGAAGTCCAAATAATTCCTCCTGTGCTTCCCCAACCACACAAGACAACCGACGATGGCCATCTCATCTATCCACCTCATGAGGGTCTGTTCTGGAGTGTTCCCTCCTGGCGATGGCACATATCCAGGGAGCGAATGCCGCAGTAGCATCTTCATATTCGAAAAAAGTAAGTCTGAATGTTCTTCTGGGATTTTGTAGACAAGCCGAGCCTTGGGCCTCTTGCGCGGCTGCGAAGCATATGGCTCCGGCAGGGGTCCCAGCATTGTGCGACCGAGACATTGTATTATAGAAGCCGTTAACTGGTAGTAGCTCCGACTAACAAAATTAGTGGTTGGCCCAGACATTGCGCACATTGCTCGTAACGAATATGCCAGGTGGAACCCGGAAGAGAAAAATGATTGCGAAGCCCGCTGGCGGTACACAAACCGCGCGAAGCCCACAGTAGATGCATCTCCTGGAGTGCCTTCCTTGAACAGTTTTGACAAGATTTCAGGGGCCTGTGGGCTGATACACGAGAGTGCATGCCACACCGCTGGGCTGCTCGACGCACGTGCAAGAAAGCACACTACCGTGACTTCATCTTGGAGCTCTTCCAAAATCCTTTTACCTCCAGACATCACTGCGCCCAGTTTGCTCATGCAAGGTATCATGAATTGGAAGAGTTGAGAAGACGACTCGTTGGAAATTGAAGAGAGTAAGGGAGCGAAACTGACGCCCTCTCCGATAGGTATTCCATCCTCCGAATCTTTGCAGACCCTGAAAGCCTTCTCGACTTCTCGGCTGATTTCGTGTGCGAATGGAGTGGGCTTTGATTTCTCCATGATTCTGAAGACTAGATGGGCCCTGTCGTATGCCGTTTCAAATCGCTTGATATCTGTGCATATCTGCATTAGAAGCACATGCACTACATCAACGTGTGTAAGTGCGTCAACGTCCTGGTCGAGGACAGCTGCTGGCGACTGTGAAGGTGGGCGAAGAGGCGACACTTCTGTCTCCGTGATATCCATTAATCGCGCGATGAGCGGAATAAGCAGCTCGCTCGCATGGATATTGGCCGGCAAACTCCGGAACGCAATGCGGAGCATACTCCCCCTTGACAGGAAGGTCAAGGAGCCTGTCTTCGTCACGTTCACCAATAGAACGCAATTGAATTCCAAAGTTTGGGATCGTGACAGCTTTGTGATCTTGAACACAAAACTGTCATGCTCCCCTTTCTTGGAGGATCTGTAACGTGCAAGTGACATCGCAGATTGGAAATTTACTTGGTCGATATGTGTACCGTGTTCTCCACAGGTGTAAATTGGAGTTGGTGGTGCTGGATTCACGTCGAGCAAGGAGCTCACGAAGGTACCCGGCTTCACGTCTTCTTTCAATTCTGGGCGCGATAGTACATGACGCAGGACGATAGCAATGCGAGGACTGACTATGAATATGCAGTGTAGGCCGGGGCAACCATATCCCAAACCTTCCCACAGACCAAATGCGTGGGATGTGATGATGAATTCTTCTCCCTCTGCAGCTTCCCAGATACTGAGAAAGTAGCCATTCGCCTGAACGTAGTAAGTGTAAGCTGGGAAGTGTTCGAGATCAGGTGGGATATGCGATTCAATCATCATTTTTTGAAGACCACCTTCGCCGTACTTCTCTACGAGTTCTGCAGCATCTCGCATGATGTTTGAATGAGATGTATCCAGATAGTATCTGAGAAAGTATAGCCATATCTCGGCAGCAGAATGAAGACCCTTCGCCTGCATGAAGGACTCAATCCACTGACGGCTCCTTGCGTTATCCGGGTGATCCGCTTGAAAGTATATGTCGGAGCACGCTGCATTGCGATAATGCATGATGAATAGGAACTTCCGCAGGTCCTCTAGCAGCCTCCGCTTCAGAGTCAAAGTACCCTGAGAAAGTGCTTCATGCAAGTGCTTGATAATGCAGGCTGCATGACCTTCGAGGACAGCTAATTTCTTCTCTAGTTCGTTGATATCATCAGTGTTGCGGACGTCCTGGTAGGCATTCTCTAGGCCGTAAACCTTTCCAATAGGACGAATGTCAAGACTACCTGTAGCAACATCATAGTAGTGAACACCGGTGTGTTGAAATTCTTTTCGTCGTTCTGTTTTGGACCTGCAAAGAATATCATTCAGTGCTCTGGTCTAGTGTCTATACGCAGAGGACTCTGAAAACGCACTTCACAGGTCTGACTTCAAATCTTCGCAATATGAACCGTGGAATGAAATGTTGGTATTGTGTCGTAGGTGCACGCACACTCGGAGGGCCGTCTGTCGTCTGAGCTTCTCCTGCTCTGGTTTGTTGTAGACATCGTGTCATTCTGTGGAGCTCAACGAATCTAAGAACTAAGCGCTGAGCGTTGAGCCCCGGTGGGAACCCACTCTCCCCAGAATGGCTGAGGTTGTGACATATTAGTTGACGAAGTTGATATTAATGACATTAATAGCATTGGCTGGCCCGAAATCGACTCCCTAACACACCGGCGGTAAGCAAAATGACAAAGCACAATAAAGTATTTCGTCACATCATGTGATGCTACTAGACGCGCATGTCACATCGAGTTGTGACAGCAATTTCAACTTGAACAACACAGAATTTCCTCACTACGATCTTCAAAGCTTCGTTCGCTGAGTAGCACAATCTCTTGCAACTTGAACTTTGAGAATCCATTCGTATTCTGAACTCTCGTACCATTAACTGAGTTCATTGTTCTCATGGGTAATCTGATAGCCATATGTGCTTTGCCTATTTTTCCGCCACCTCCATATCGCTGCCAGAGTTGCAAAGGTCCCGAGTTCCGACGAACGTGAATTATTCCGTCCCACTCAAACGCTACACCGATCGACCGGACTCCTAGGTTCAACGCAAGGCCAATATCCTGAACCTTTCCCAAACATTTGCAGTGGTGAACCAACATTGCAAATATGAACCTGGGCAATTCATTTTACGAAACTACGTGCCCGTTTAGGCTGGAGGATCGTCGACTTAAAGGTGCAGACGAGCCGATGCGATTCATGGGATGGCACCTACATGACGCGTGCGAGATTGAGCTCACAGTCGGAGAAGATGAGATCAATTAATTGTACGTAGTTATCGCCTTTCGACTATTTTTCTCTATTGATCTAGCTTATGGGAGACTAGCAATTACCTATCGTGAGTTTTTGTCATCTTTTTTCATAAACCTTCGATCTGAGGAGATGTCGCAGATCCAGCTCGCGCACTACCATACAAAAGTGGAAATGAGATATGTGATGATAGGAAGAACAGACGCGTTCTCTATGTATCATACTTATCACAGCGTGTCATAGCAATCTCAGCACACATTTGAAGTTCCATGCGTTTCGCTTCACTCCTCTCCCGCGTTCGTCTCGTCACATAGATACTATATCATGATGAAACGACTCGTACAATCGTCCGAGATGCAATGACAGGCTGTTATTATATATGATCTACATAATGTTCGCAAATGGTGACTGACCCTCTAAAAATAACGTCCATCCACAAAATCTGTCTGGCAGAACAGAGAACAGGTCGCAGCTGTACAAATGTCGCTCAGGCACTCCCATCTCAGTGCACAAAGGCCGTGTTTCTGTGAAGTATCGTGCAGCCAACGCGAAGTCACCACGCACAAAGGCAATCTCCCCCAGTCCCCGTTTGCTATACGCCTTGAAACTAAGATGTCCTTGGATATCACAACCTTCAATGGCAGCTATGAAATGGGACTCGGCCTTGTCGTATGCGCCCGCAGTGAGCTCGATCCATGCCGCGCCATAAGATCTGTGGAGAAATACGAATGCACTGCGCAGCTCGAAGAATTGGGAGGATTCTGGGACTTTGTAGATGAGCTCCTTCGCAAGGGCATGATCCCCCTGCTTGCTTGCAACAACGGCCTTCAACACAGTATACCACAAGACATGGTGTGAACGTTCTCCCTCGAACATCTGTACGATTTTCTGTAGGATATCCATGGCTTCGGATAGCCTGCCTTCGCAACATGCCACCTCTGCAAGCCCCGCAAGTGCGTCACGGCGGGCGAAGCAGACTCGAGTACACGTGCATTGTAAGAGAAGGTTTTCTAAGCGCTCGTTCGACTGGACAATGTCTTCCTCATAGTAAAGTTTGGCCCGCCAGTGCCAAGTCTTGGACTTCATGCCATAGAAGTGATCTTCCAAGTCTGAGGACTTCACAAATAATTCGTCCGCAGATGTTGTGAATGTGCACATCCGAGCCATATCCAAATGATACCAAACTCGGCTTTTCGTTGGTTCACTGAGATGCTCCCATGACTCAGAACGTTGAAAGCCCTCTAGAAGCTGTTGGGATTGAATGAAGCGGCCTTGACATCTGTACATGTCTGCACATCCGATAACACATTCGGCCACTATTTCGTGGCTGCCGTTGGCGAGATAGAGTGCCCCAGCAGCTTTGATAATCTTCATTGCGTCTGTGAGCTGGGAGAGAGTGACGTAGAGACAGCCGAGATGCCACAAGGAGTATGCTTTGAGCTCATACGTGGAGGAGTTCTCCACGACATTGAAAATAGCGGGGGTAATGGTAGTCGGACGAGGAAGATGCCACGTCAAGCAATTCAAAAATTTTGGGCAAGCGTGATAAGTCTCTTCAGGGATATGGGCGAGGTCGAAAGCAATGACACGCTCGATGTTGAAGTGGTCCGAGATAATGATATTAGCATGGCCGTCTTGTTCTTTCGAACACTGCTGGACAGTGTGATAGTAGAAGGTGCGTATCTCTCGCAAACGTGTGGAGTCAGGTAGTGGCAACGAATCTTGCACATAATGTCGAATGGGTGCGAGTACCTTGATGAAGTTGTCTTGACGATAAACAAGAGATTGCATGCGTAGAACATCGCATATAGTGTCGACTTGTTGGAGTGATGGCAACAAATTGCCAGCCAGGTTGTCGTTAAGACCCTGGGGCAAGAAGGCGATTATGGCTAAAGTACGACGACCATCCTCGCCAAGACCCTGGATGGACGGTGAGTTGAGTGATAGCTGCATGGTATCTGACAAGTTTTGCAGCTTTCCCTTGCCGGGGTTGAGCACAGCACTGTGCCGATCGTTCCATCTCTTCAGTAGTGTGGCTGGAGACCAGTCATTTTGCCGCGCAGTGTGTGCGAGCAAATTAATGGAAAGGGGGTGAAAATCCAACTCCCTGAGTAGGTCCTTTATTTCTTCCTCGGCATCGCTGCAACGGGCGCGAGGATAAGTTTGAAAGAACACTCTTTCCGCAGAACTCAAGTCCAATGGCGGAATGTCCATCGTTCTCCATAATACATCTGTTGCATTCCTTCGACTACGTGACGTGAGGATCAGGATGACGCCACGGATGTCTGCAATCTTCGCGATTGCTGGTGGTATTTTTTCGAGCGCTGACAATGCACTGGCCTCTTCGAAGGTCTCGGCATTATCGAGGACGACAAGGGCACTAGCGGAATGAAGAAAGGTAGATATTTGGCGCAAAGGATCAGCCCCGGTGATCTCTATGCCAAGGGCTCCTGCGAAATGAGTCATGAAAGTTTCGAATGTGATGGTCGAAGGATCTAGATCATCATAAGCCACAAAGAAGCGCCGATCAGCAAATTTTTCGACGATAAGTGGCTCGTGAAGGATGGCTTTGGCAAGAGAACTCTTTCCCATGCCTCCCGGACCGATCAATGCAATGTGTTCACTGTTGACAACGAGGGTCGTCAACTCTGCCACGAGATCATCGCGGCCATAAAACATGGAAGGTCGTGATGGAGGCTCGATTGAGTGATACCTGACTGCGTTTAGAGGATATCCACAACCCGCAGAAAAATAACAACTTACTTTAGAACATTGGCACTAGTTCCATTGCCGTCGAGTCCGAAAGTAAGCCTTTCCACCTTCATGGCAATGCCAGCGATCGCTTCAGTCTTGAGATGTCATTCAGCAGTAGAAGTTCAGGTCGAGTCACAGAGACGTACATTGAAGAGTTCGAGGGCACTGCCTATGTCCTTTTCCCAACTAGCAATCTGGTCGCGATCAATCGTGGCAGAGAAGAACCTCTTCAACAATCCTTGCTCCTTCCTTGAGACCACCTTATTATTGATATCGTTAACTGACCTGCTTAGCGTTGTCAGTTTCTAACGACAGTAGAATTGGGTTTGCTTACACATCAAGCGTCGATAAAGCATGGACCAAATATCTTGGCAGATTGTCGTTGGTAGTGTCTTTGGTCACTCTCTCGAGGATTTCCCCGATGGTCTTACATTTATTAACTATCGCCCGGAAATCGGATTTGTTCTTGATCACTGACTGTACGGACGTGAGTATGTTTTAACCTCATTTTCAAGAGAGTGACACCGACGCACCTGCACAACCATCAGGATATTGGCGACTGTTCCGAGTATACCTTTCGCCAGGTCACTAGGTACAACGGCTTGTACGGCGTTGATGCCTGCTATAGTGACATTCAGCAGTTGGTTCATATTTTCGGCCTGGGACTCCTGAATTTCAGAAGAGGGTTGTTTAGTATGTGGGTTGTTCTATCATGATGTTAGATCAGATATACAGTGACGCCCAAAGATGTTTCTTCTTGCCTTTGGTTTTTTGGATCTTCTTGACTTTGGGCTTTTGGATAGCATCACCTCAGCCTGAAGTCGCGGGGTAGTAGATCCTGGACCATATTCCATTGGGTTTCAATCGATTAGTGAATGAGCATCTCTGCCTGCCTGCCTGAACTTGGATGTAAGCCATTTGCGTCGACGGTGAGAAACAGCACACTATAAATGTATAACATCCCGGCGCCTGATACCATCCTCTGCTTCTCACCAGGGGAAGCCTAAGCCTCCAATAACTCTCTATTGGTTGATTAGTGACCACGCTCCATGATGCTGAGTTTTCGAAATTTCATGACCGTAGTACTGGTCGCATCCAATGTTGAAACCAGCTGCAGGTGATGAAAAAGAAAATCTTGACTGATCGTCTTTTTGTCTTGACATACTGGGGTATCGAAGTTCCGTACGTGGAGGACACATGCACCTTCCGAGTCGAAGAAGATCATCCGAAGAGATTATATAATTATCAAATACCACTTCCCCAGTACCATGCACCACCTTAGCAGTTCACGCAGGTTGAATTAAGCTCAAAAAGGAACCTGCCGCAGTGAGCAGTCTACTGTCTGGCCTTCGCAAGATACTTACTAAATGCAGGCTCACAGCAGAACAGCTTAGCTCCCAGTGTCATTCCAACGCATCTCCCTCTATAATATTCTTCTGTCCTTCCGAGTCTCAGCTCGAAGCCAAATCCATTCGCATCCTCAACTAATAGACCGTCAATCCTACTCCATCATTCGGGAGAGCTGATAGCCGTATGTTTCTTCCATCTTCCTCTCTCCAAGACACACTGAACCCCTCAATGAACGTGAAGACCGCAGGTCTCTCGGACAATCCATCCATCTATCCAACTACTCGCCACAAGGCTTGTTTCATCCTTCCCAAATTCTTGCTTTGGCGAATCAACACTAAATATTCGAACCCAGTGAGTGATACAATCCACAAGGAACTGAACGAGAATATCAGGCAGCACGAAATGTACATCCGACCAACTCGAGGATCGGAGTCAGTGCCCTCTGGGTGGGCGAGCCAATAACCAATCTTGCGAATTGCAGGAAAGTTGACTGCAGAGACGCAAGGGTATGAAGAGGACTTATAACGTGTGATCAACCAGGCTCGCACAGAAATTGATAGGACCTCGCCATCGGAGACAACAAATGGAATAACTTTGCGGTGCTTGCTCGTGTGAGTTTGCGTCACTTTCTTCGTGAACGTTCAATCCGAGGTGTCCCTGATGCAGATGCAGATGGTTTGCTGAAAAATCATGAGCATCCCTAGAATATGGGGTTAACGCGAGATCTTCAAAGCTTTACATATATATGGTGTTTGTTTCATTACTGCCTTACCATGGGTATTGAAATGTAACCGCAGGCTGACGCATATAATCTATGTATTATCGTTTGCAAATGGCGACAGACCCTCTAGGGATAATGTCCATCCTTTGGATTGTCCGGTAAAGTATTAAATGGTGAGCAACCGTTCAAATACTGGAAAAGCACAGCTGGGGAAGCACTTCCATGCCACGGCAACATAAGTATTGCGTTCTGAACAGACAGCCTTAGTCAATAGTAGTCGCGTATCTCTCGCATGCAAGTAGAATCCAATGAATCCTCATTCTATTCACAAAAATATATGTACAACTGATGCGTCTCAGTAAGTGATCTTGAAAACTTTATATAGAAGATCAATTCGAACAAGTTGATCTAGGTACTCCCAGTGGCTTCTTCATCTTCAAACAGCTTGAAATTCGTACCCTGCGGAAACCCATCCAGAGTGAAGTCTAAACAATTCCTCCTGTGCTTCCCCAACCACACAAGACCACCGACGATGGCCATCTCATCTATCCACCTCATGAGGGTCTGTGCTGGAGTGTTCCCTCCTGGCGACGGCACATACCCCGGGAGCGAATGCCGCAGTATCATCTTCATATTCGAAAAAAGTAAGTCTGAATGTTCTTCTGGGATTTTGTAGACAAGCCGAGCCTTGGGCCTCTCGCGCGGCTGTGAAGCATATGGCTCCGGCAGGGGTCCCAGCATTGTGCGACCGAGACATTGTATTATAGAGGCCGTTAACTGGTAGTAGCTCCGACTGACGGTATTGGTGGTTGGCCCAGACATTGCGCACATTGCTCGTAACGAATATGCCAGGTGGAACCCGGAAGAGAAAGATGATGGCGAAGCCCGCTGGCGGTACACAAACCGCGTGAAGCTAGCAGTAAATGCATCTCCTGGAGTGCCTTCCTTGAACAGTTTTGACAAGATTTCAGGGGCCTGTGGGCTGATATACGAGAGTGCATGCCACACCGCTGGGCTGCTCGACGCACGTGCAAGAAAGCACACTACCGTGACTTCATCTTGGAGCTCTTCCATAATTCCTTCACCTCCAGACATCACTGCGCCCAGTCTGCTCATGCAAGGTACCATGAATCGGAAGAGTTGAGAAGACAACTCGTTGGAAATTGAAGAGAGCAAGGAAGCGAAACTGATGCCCTCTCCAACAGGCATTTCATCCTCCGAATCTTTGCAGACCTTAAAAGCCTTCTTGACTTCTCGGCTGATTTCGTCTGCGAATGACGTGGGTTTTGCTTTCTCCATGATTCTGAAGACTAGATGTGCCCTGTCGTATGCCGTTTCGAACTGCCTGATACCCGTGCATATCTGCATTAGAAGCACATAGAGCCCTACATCAACGAGTGTAAGTGCATCCACGTCCTGATCGGGGACAACCACTGGCGACTGTGATGGTGGGCGAGGAGCCGACACTTCTGACTCCGTGGGATCCGTTAATCGGGCGATGAGCGGAACGAGCAGCCCATAGACTGGCCAACTCAGGAACGCACGCGCGGCACGGAGCATGCTCTCCTTTGACAGGAAGGTCAAAGAGCCTGTCTCCGTCACATTCACTAATAGAACGGAATTGAAGTTCAATGTTTGGGGTCGCAACAGCTTTGTGATCTTGAACACAAAACTGTCATCCTCCCCTTTCTGGGAGGATCTGTAACGTGCAAGTGCCATCGCAGATTGGAAATTTATGTGGTCGATATGTGTACCGTGTTCTCCACAGGTGTAAATTGGAGTTGGTGGTGCTGGATTCACGTCGAGCAAGCAGCTCACGAAGGCACCAGGCTTCGTGTGTTCTTTCAACTCTGGACGCGATAGCACATGACGCAGGACGATAGCAATGCGAGGGCTGACTACGAATATGCGGTGCAGGCCAGGGCAACCATATCCCAAACCTTCCCACAGACCAAATGCGTGGGATGTAATGATAAATTCTTCTCCCTCTGCGGCTTCCCAGATACTGAAGAAGTAGCCATTCGCCTGAACGTAGTAAGTGTAAGCTGGGAAGTGTTCGAGATCAGGTGGGATATGTGATTCAGTTATCATGTTTTGAAGACCTTCTTCACCATACTTCTCTACAAGTTCTGCAGCATCTCGCATGATGTCTGAATGAGATGTATCCAGGTAGTATCTGAGGAAGTGTAGCCATGTCTCGGCAGCAGAATGAAGACCCTTCGCCTTCATGACGGATTCAATCCACTGACGGCTGCTTGTGTTCTGCGGGTGATCCGCTTGAAAGTATATGTCGGAGCACGCTGCATTGCGATAATGCATGATGAATAGGAACTTCCGCAGGTCCTCTAGCAGCCTCCGCTTCAGAGTCAAAGTACCCTGAGAAAGCGCTTGATGCAAGTCCTTGATAATGCAGGCTGCATGACGTTCGAGGACCGCTAATTTCTTCTCTAGTTCGTTGATATCATCAGTGCTGCGGACGTCCTGGTAGATATTCTGTACGCCATAAACCTTTCCAATAGGACGAACGTCAAGACTACTTGTAGCAACGTCATAGTAGTGGACGTATTCAGGCTCAACGCCGGTGCGTCGAAATTCTTTTCGTCGTTCTGTTTTGGATCTGCAAAGAATATTATTCAGTGTTCTGGTCTGGTGTCTACACTCAGAGTGCTCGAGAGGACTCTGAAAACGCACTTCACTTGTCCGACTTGGAATCTTCGCAATATGAACCGTGGAATGAAATGTTGGTATTGTGTCATAGGTGCACGCGGACTCGGAGAGCTGTCTGTCTTCTGAGCTTCTCCTGTAAGCTCTGCTCTGGTTTGTTGTTTTGGTGTATTCCTGCGACGTTGCCGTGTCATTTTGTAGAGTTCAACGAATCTAAGAACCAAGCGCTGAGCGCTGAACCCCAGTGGGAACCCCCACTCTCCCCAGAATGGCTGAGGTTGTGACAGATTAGTTGACGAAATTAATACTAACGTCATTAATAGTACTGGCCTGAAATCATGCGAGATCGATTGCAGTCGACTCCCTCCTAACACTCCAGCGGTTTGAGAGTTTTGCCTCAGGCAAGATTTTGATTGAAATTAGCCATGTGTACTTTGAATTTTTGGGACACTTAATGCAAAATGATAAAGCACAATAACACATTTCGACATCAAGTCCATCTAAATGTATTAATAGCGAAGGAATGTTGATGTGTGAATATGATGAAGCGAGTATTACAATGTGATGGATGGTAATAATAAATCTGGGAGTGGAAGTGAGGGCAAAAATGAGCGAGCGAGAGTGCTATGCAAGACGAGCAAGTGGGTGAACCAATTATGAGCAAAACTGAGGCAACGCTAGCTGCCGCTTAGTGGTGCGGGCAGCAGCGGGTTCCTTTGGTAAGGTAAGTGAAGTTCGAACTCCGCGATTTCACATTTGGAAGCTCCTAAGAACCTTACACACAAGGAAGTCGCCTCCAACAGCAGGTATCTCTTTTCAACGATGAGAAATCCTTGTTCGAATTCGTGTGTGCTGCTCTCATTTGGAGGCATTTACTTTCACAATGCCAGGTCCTTGTCGAAATCAAGGATGTCCCTGTCGGAGCCGATCTCCCCAATCTACTAATAGCTAAAACATTTGATCCTCGGTTTAACTACGAGCGCAAAAATACATTCTCGAGACGATCTCCCATCCCCTGGTCCGCAGCCAAAGAAAAGGCTGCGGCCGACCGTCGTGCATTTGCACTGGGTGATGACTTTAGTATCCCTCAATGGGAGAGAGAAAGGCTCGTTGTGCGAAGAATCTGCTATCACAAGTATGAGTCTTCTTCTGCATGTGAAGCCGAAGCCTACAGACGCCTTTGGCACCTTCGAGGTTCTACCATTCCCTGGCTCTATGGTTCAGGTCGGGTCGCTTTAGGTCACGGTGAAGGTCGCGCCATATCTCCCAGGGTGCTTTTCATAGAATACATCCCAGGGCCCAGGAGAGAACCTCGCAACCATCCAAGACCCTCATTCAGTCCCTAGTTCAGCATACCAGGAACTCGTAAAGCGTTGTTGTATCTAGCAGTCACCCTAGATGAGTGGTGCTCATCGACTTTAGGCTGTGTCAATTTCGTACTGATGAGGATTCTGACGACGACTCGGCTGGCAAGAGATTGTCATATGCGAAGGAGGTGAGACGAAACTTCAGCTTCAGCTCTATATGGAAGAGTTGGGCGTTAGGTACTAGGAATGATACGTATCATGCTTGGGAGAAAGTAGGTTGGCTTAATATGCTAAAGACTAAGACAACATCTAACCGTCCATGAACTTTCGCAATGAAGTGGGCATAACGCAGTCCATGCATAAACTGGCTCGGGGCAGCCAGTCACGGTCAATGCGCTGGTTTGCCAAATCTATGGTCATATGATAGAAAAGGAAGCTCTCTCCAACGTCGATATCATTTTGAAGACATCTTGGCCACATCCACGTGATCGTTTTCCAAGTTCTGCTGCGTCCCGGAAGCCAGCTACATTGAAAAATTCGCTTCTTCCTGTCTCAAACTCACCATCACGTCCACAACCTGACGTCTAGCAGCACATGCTCGACTCCTGCCTTGTCGCTAGTGCCAGTGCCTGCATATCCGTTCTTGAGTGAGTCGCTATCACCGTTTGGAACTACGTCAACAAGCCGTTTTATCTCTGGTGTGCGATTCCCAGACAAGTTAGCACCCTGGACTCCTTCAAATACCACAGAATCTACAGAGGCGCTGGGTGTCAGCTAAATAATCGTAGCCTTCATATCACAATGCTGACATGTATCGCCCAGTAGTGCTTCAGTAACAATTTCAAAGAAATTCAGATTCGTATCCGTATGTCCGCCTCGTTGAACAAAAGTGAAAGGCAAGCTTCGTCAGCATTCATTAAGTATGCTTCACGTCATTAATCTATGTATGTACGAACGTGTTTCACGCACCTTGTAATCATCTTGAGTGGATCATCTGTGATTTAGGATGGAACGTTGAATGAGGCGAGCCGCGAGAAGACGAGTCGAGGACGGCTTGCTGATCAAGGAACTGAAGGAGTGCATTGCCACTCGACTTGGCTCTCGCGCGCTCATTTTCCCAAGCAATCGTATGAATGATTGCATCACAAAAAGAAGGACCAGTGGTTGGTGCCCGTACAAGTGTGTACGCACGATCTGGCACAACTTCAGCCATTCTCAGAACAGTTGGATTTCCATTTGGGCTGAGAATCGGTTAGACAAAACAAAGTGGCTATTCTACATAATGTAAGGATGTGGCGATTTCGAAATTCGTGTGACTACCATGTGCGCGTGCTACTCGAGCTCCACTGGCGCTTCAGTACTTCTTATATACGGAGTATAAGCCAGCAAGCACATATTTCAAACAGGCACATTGAATGTGTTTACCGTGTCCTTCATGTGGTAAGATGATAACTGCCACCTTGAGATACTTCTTCATGTCCCGAGGGGTTATATTTTGCCTCCTGTGTAACACTGATTAGTTGTCAGGAAAAGCTTTTATAATACCAACCAACTTACCCAGTTATAGCTCGTACGGAAGCCAAGCAATTTTCAATCTGGACTCCTATTAGCACTACATTAGCACTTGCGTCAGGTCATTCAGTGTCAGACATGACATTACCATCGAGTTCGTACCGAGAAGAGATTTTCTCAATATCCCGAAGGAAGGCCTCCGCCTTCCGGTCCCTCTTCACGGTAGGGGCCGATGCATGCTCGCCTCTAGAGATAGTTTCCGCCAGGTCACCTCGGCCAAAAACTAGTAGCCAACGTTGGCGACGGGCTGGCTGATCAAGATCGGGGAATTCAATAGCTGCAACAGGGAAACGTTAGTGATATGGTCGGGTCAGATAGCTGTGGTACATACTGGCTGCGAACGGGCTACGTATAGCGGGCGACATCACGGAGGCCCACAGACAGATACATTCGTGCGATTGAAATTCTCGAACCATCATTTTGAGGTGTTCCTGACGAAGAATTAGCTATACTAGTACAGCATTAACGTACAATAATCAACAGCATACTTGAATATCCCCGAAATACTGTAGGGCCGTGTGTTTAGAAAGGATCTGACAAACACTTTGAAAGGGAATACGTACATATTCATGATCTACGACCAACAACGAGTTCCACTTGATCGCAAGCTAAGCAAGCACCATGTCGTGTCAGAGACGTATCACGGCCCATGAATAGTACATACCGATGCTAGTTTAGCGGCCCAAGGCTTCACACCGGCAAGGGGTGGGATATCATGGGCCCCAATGATGAGCATTGGACGCTTGAGTCTGTTGCAAACCGCATGAGCAACCGTCTTTTTGCCAGTTCCTGGTTCTCCTTTCAGCAGGATATTCTAAAAATGGTAAAAGTAAACACGAGTGATGCAGGAATGTCGTTTCAAAACACACCATGCCTTGCCGAACTTTTGAACTCTCAGGAGAACATTCAATGGCATCCAATGTAGACTGGATGAGATCCTGCGACAAACGCATTAGCTTGCGAGACAATGATCGCAAAGTCACTCCTGCCCGTACCTTAGTCTGTTGGTCCTTGACTAGCTTGCTCCACGCATCTTGATCGTAAGCAGATTCGTTGTAATCCTTGGATTTAACCCATGCCTGGACACCAAGGTCAGTTTGAAGATCAGTAAAAACGCGCAACGTGCTTACGTGTTTTTCGATGTCATATCCTGCAATCCAGGACAGGGAGTTAGCGAAGACAGCCTCAATATCTTCCAAAGGCAGCTTTGGAAAGCTAAGTGTGTAGTGAGGACGAAAGGACATATCTGATTAAGGTAGATGAGGAAGGTTTGATTTGGGCAGATGGGAAAGGGTTGATGTCGGTATCAGGGAGCCCATGCAGGTTATATATGAGAAACCGAAGTCTGGAACTGTAGAATGGAGGAATGGCTCGAGTATGAGCCAAGGAACAGTAGACAATATATTGTGGCACACGAGAAATTACCTGTGAACAATGAGGATGGGATGGATGTGGAAGTATACGATTGTTCGATGGCCCAGGAGTCGCATACGAAGGATGGATGTGGAAGTATACAATTGTGCCATGGCCCACGAGTCGCATACGACGAAGAAAAAAGCCGAATGTGGCGTCGATGTGCTTGTAGCTAGTAAAAATGTATTCGTGGAATACACTATTCTGGCTATGGTTTCAAATTGTGAGTGATTTTCAATAGCTAAGCGGTCGTGTATTTCCCAGCAGCCGCGAGCTCCAGGTCGTTTGGTTTAGCTGACTAACCGAGCGGCGTGTGTTGTCGATGAGTGGCACCTGTTTAAGGAAAAGGCGCTTTGAAACCTGAGGCTATCAAGGCTGCAAATTGGACCGTCAATTTCCACTGAGGCTAAACCGAAGCTGGAATCGACGTGAAGCTTACAGTAGAGGAAATTACTCATCTGGAAGAAGAGTACAAATACTGATGGAGTAGTCTTGAACACGCCAAGTTTCAGGTCTAGTTTACATTCGTGTGCGGAAGGACATCGTGTGTGCCTCGTGGCTAGGGCAGTGTTATGCACCGCCTAGGAATTCCGTAAGCCGTTGCAGTGACAACTCTGGTCAATTCTTGCCTTCATGTACACCACATGACAAGAAACATCGACATTCGACACAGTAAAATTGCAAAGCAATAGGTACTACTGTGTATTTTTCAATAACTGGTCTCGAACGCTGTATGAAATGCATACCTAATTCAGGCACTCCCAGTGGCTTTCACCTTCGAACAACTCGAGATTCATGCCCAACGGAAACCCATCCAGAATGAAATCCACCATATTCCTCCTGTGCTTCCCCAGCCATGCGAGACAACTAACGATGGCCATCTCATCCACCCATTCTTTAGTGGTCTCATCCAGAGTGTCCTCTCCCAACTCGTACTCGTACTCCTCAAGCTCTGCTCGCAGGAACTTCTTCATCCATTTCATCAGCAAGTCCGAATGCGCCCTTGGCATGATGTGGACGAGCTGTGCATTAGACCTCTTGCATGACTGCGAAAAGTACGGTTCTGGCGGAAATCCTAGCACTGCCAGGTGATCAAAGTATTCGATTATGAAAGCCGTCAACCCGTAGTAACGTTGACTGATGGGACTGGTAGTGGGCCCGGCCATGCCATATACTTTTCGCAGAGAGTACGCCCTGTTATAGCGGGAAGAAAATATTGACGGTGAAAATTTCGCAATGATTTCATCTGCCGGCGTGCCCTTCTTGAACAGTCTTGACAAGATCTTGGGTGCCTCCGGGCTGCTATGCGAGAGCGCATGCCACACTCCAGGGTTGCATGACGCATGTTGCAGAAAGCTCACCACGGCAACATCACGTTGGAGCACTTTCAAAGTCTCGCCACCTCCAGACATCTTGACACCCCGTTTGTGCATGTACGGTATCATCAATTCGAAGAGTTGAGAAGACAATTTGCTGGGAATGGAGGAAAGTAAAGGGGCGGGATTGACGCCCTCGGCGAAGGACATCCCATCTTCCATGTCTCCCTTGCATGCCCTGAAAGCCCTGCGGACTTTTCGGCTGATTTTGCGTGCGAATGAGGTGGGTTTTGCTTTTGCCTTTGCCATGATCTTCAGGACGAAATGTGCCCTATCATATGCCGAAGGGGACTGCTTGCGTCCCGAACATATCTGCATGAGAAGCACATAGAGCACTAAATCGCCGAGTGAAAGGGGGTCGAAATCCTCGTCGGGGGAAGCTGCTGAAGACGTTACTGATGAACGAAGGGACGACACTTCTTCTGACTGAAGGCTGGTGGTCAAATGTGCAATGAGCGGAATGACCAGATGGCTCGACGGGAAATTACTCCGAAATGCATGCGCGGTGCGAAGCATCTTCGTCGCTGACCGGAAGGTCAAAGAGCCTGTTTCCTCCAGGTTGAATAATACAACGGAATTGAGCTCCAATGTTTGGGATCGGGTTAGTTTTGTGATTTTGAACACAACACTATCGATTTTCATCTCCCATGAGGACCTTTGGTGTGAAAATAGCTGTATGCCACGTTCTTCAGCCGTGTAGTTTGGAACTGGTAGGGTTAGATTCACATCGAGCAAGGAGCTCTCGAGTGAACCTGACCTTCTGCGCCTTTTTGTTTCCGGCCGCAGCCGGACATTGCATAGGACAACAGCAATGCGAGGGCTGAGCACGAATATGCGGTGCAGGGCAGGGCAGCCAGTTGCAGAACCTTCCGATAAACCGAATGCATTGTGCGTGAGTATAAATTCTTCCCCTTGCGCGGCTTCCCAGATGCTGAGGAAATAGTCATCCAAGTAAGTGCGATAAGCGATAGATGGGATATGCTCCGGAAGGTCTTCTTCACCACTCTCTACAGCATATGCAGCATCTCGCATGAGCTCTGAATGCGAGGAATCTAGGTAGTATCTGAGGGTATGCCGCCATATATCGTCAGCAGATCGAGTGCTATCTGCCTCCAGGATGCGTTCAACCCACTGATGGGCCTGTATGTTTTCTGGACGATCCACTTCAAAGGCTCGGCTGGAGTGTGATCTGGTGCGAAAATGCATGAGAAACAGGAACTTTTGCAGGAGCTCTAGAGAGCTGCACTTCAAAGCGAGAGCACCCCAAGGAAGCGCTTCATGCAAATTATTGATGATGGAGGCTGCCTCAGATTCGAGGTGCGCTAGCTTATGCTCTAGTTCGTTGATGTTTCTGATATTATGGACATCCTGATAGATACCCAATACACCGTAAACCTTTCCAATGGGGCGAGTATCGAGGCTGCCCGTAGCAACATCATAGTAAAGGATGCATTCGGAATCAACACGAGTGCGTTCAAATTCTTTGTCTCGTTCTTTTCTGGACCTGTAAAGCAATCATTCAAATTTCAGTCTATGCGAAGAGCTCGATTGGACCCTGAAAACGCACTTCGGAATTCCGAGTTGGAATTTTCGTAGTATGAACCGTGGAATGACATGTTGGTATTGGGATGTATGCGCACGTCGGGCACCTGCCCTCTGAAAGATCTGAACTCCTGCGACCTTTGTGTTGGCTCGCCGTTTCGAGGTTCGGTCATTCCTACAACGTCGCGACATTCTTTAAGATTGAAACGTATGGGTGAGAGGGACTGACTGAGCACGTATGTATAAGTACCTGTAGCGCACCTTGTGGCCAGGGCAACAGTACTTGTTCCTGGAGGCAAAGGATTTTCACTTGTCCGTCCATATACAGATATCCCTAAGCCGTCAAATTTAAATTTCAGATCCAGAATTTACCTGTCAGCGTCCGAGTCAGTGTCACGGTTACACTTATCTCTCAACAAGACTCACCTACAACCAAGGACCTGCACTGCTAGTTTTCATGACAAGGCTAAAATGCAACTCCTCAAATCCGTTCAGCGCACCATACTTATGCATGGCACACTGAACATATTTGAGGGTTCGTGAGCTACCGTCATAGAAACATAAGCCTAACCATGTTGGTTTGAACAAGCACGGACTCGGAGTCGCCCAACGATATCGATAAGATATCATATATCATATATCGATCGATCAGTATCCAGTGCCTGTTGGTCGCAGGGGGTTTCAAATTTGGACATGGAGATAGTAATGGTTGTTCGAACGGCAACATTCGGCTTGCAAGGTGAGTCGGACTTTAAACTCAAATATTCATAGACAAATATTTTCAAATTCTTGTTCGACGGCAACGACAATGTATGCATATGTATATGCAGGTTCCTTCCCAACCGCGGTGTCGAGAGAAGAGGGCTGCATCCGAGTACATAGAAAATAATAATAATAAAATCACGTGCACTTTGAAATTTCCATATCCAGCCCAAACCTTATCCCTCGTTCTCTCTCCACAGCGGCTGGCAGAAAACATTAGTAAACATTGTTCAGCCACCGTAGCAAACCCTTCGGACCTTGAAAAATCAAATGGCAACTTCGAAAACTGAACTTAGGGTTTAAATATTTAATCTATACTCCATATGGAAACATACAACAGCGTCCTCGATATGTTTGATGGAGACAGAAGTCTTTCACAATTCCTCGTCACGATCCTCACAGTACCTCAATTTTCCAACCACCCTGCAGTTGTTGACCTTCTGGCCAACATAGGTAACATTATCTGCACTTTATCGCGACACCAGAATCTATACAACCCTTTAATTGGGTGGGCCAAGGATGCCATTAGCGCAGAATGTGCAAGGGAGGTTCGAGAGCTCACAAAAGTGGAGAACGGGTCGCATTTTAGCGCTGTGCATGCGAAAGCTGAGCAAATAGAGGGCTTCCAAATTGATGGTATGGCTCTACAGATCGCGGGAGAGGCACCAGTGCTATGGGCCCTGCTTGATTCCCTCTTGTCCGCAAGAGCTCTTCAAGTCTCGAAAATCGAAAGCAAAGGGCACACGGAGATCGGAATTTTGGTATCGGATGCGCAAGAAGCTGAGGACTCAGAATACTGGGCTCAAGTAGATGACCTAGAAGGCGTTATAGAAGGCATCACTGGTGATTGTATATCGAGAGCTGAACGCCTCGCATCTCAACGTAGTGCGACAATGATGCTGGTATGGAAAATATAGATAAAATTTGTGCTTGATCTCAACAGACCTCATCCAGCGGAAAGTAGTAATTGTTTCGCTTCTAAAGAAAAGCACAAATCAGAAAGCCAACTCGCTGTCAAGCATACTCGGAATATTTTTGCATTCAACACATGCACCGGAGAAAGTCATCGAAACGATGGCGAAGATGGGTCTCTCGATATCCGTCGATGCAATTCACGATACAGTCCGTTCGCTATCTGCAGAATCAAGTCATGCGCTACAATATCTTGGACAAACACTTCTAGCGGCGTATGCATATGATAATTTCGACATCAATCTGAAGTCCACCGTTCCCACTGCAGAAAAATCTACCGACACTCTGAAACATCTGACATCGGGCTTACTGTTTCCCCTACAACATGGAGTCACTCGTGATGACCTAAAATGTTCCTATGAACTGTGGCGAAAATCACGACTCAACCCTCTAAGTGATTGTTCCATTGGACGAACCTGGAAAGACTTACTGTCGCTACACCAAGATGTCTCACATTCTTCAGGTCTCTCTCGACGCGACCAATTTAACTCCTGGAAGTTTTTGCATGACCTTTGCCATCACGGTCCGCCATATTTTGCACAGTTTCAGTCTCAAATATCAGCCCCCCAGGTGTTGGAACAAATACCAGTTGCAAAAACTCCAATCATACCAGCCTCGGCAATGGATGTCAACAACTCAACGGTCGCAGGAAACATTCAGGCAATCGAGAGATTGATGGCGCAAGGTGGTGTCTTTGATCCAGCGGATGTGGAGGATGGCGAGTCGCCTGATGTTACAGAGTATGTGGTGCTTGTTCATGGAGACCTGGGCACAGGCGAACGCATTTCGTCTATGCAGCAATGTCGGTCCATTGAAACAACTCCGTGGCGGCGATTCCAACACATAGTCTTCGTGCCTGGCTTGTTCCACTTGAAAATGGCAGCCGCAGATGCAATATGGAGGGCATTAATCCAGCCATTGTCAGCGCGTCAGGACCAGACGAGTCTGATGCACGATATCGCACAGCTACGGCCACGTGAAACAGGGATTTTCGGATCCAAGCCTGGGTTCCGGATGATGCACCAGCTCATTGGCCATGATGGGATCTGTCGGCGTTTGGATTGTTGGCGGATAGAAGTTGAAAAAATAAACAATGCTCACAAAACGCTCGATGACTTTGCCATTGTAAAACCGAGCCTAGAGGAACTAAAGGAGATTGCCAACCGACTTGCTCGAGAGTATATTGCTACCTACAAGCTAACACGAGCTCGTCGGCAGCCTGATGAACGACGAGATAAACAGTACGAGAACAACTTGTTGATTAACAAGTATTTTCTATTGTATGAGGAGCTATCCTATGCGATGAACATCAGGAGACATTGCGCACGTTGAAACCTGCATCATCACATGGACATTGATCTTCAAGGCAACGGGCAAACATAAATATGCCACATGCATGACAGAGTTTTTGATAAACTTGCACTTCAATTATCCCGCAAGTTTGCAGTAGGAAGCACAGCCTTTTCATTGACTCGAGTACTAATATCTTGACAGGAAAGCAATACGGTACCATTGGCTAGTCAATCCAACTGGAAAACCTGAACGCTTCCGTGCCGTCGACTGGTGCGTAGAGCTCAACAATCTATTCATCAAAGTGAAAAATGGAGGGAACGGCTCAAACCGTAGTGTCGCGAGGGTCATTCTCGAGTCGCCTCTGGTTGAAGTCTATCGAAATGCCCATTCCGTCATCGAAACTAACTTCATGCACACTGGGAGAACGAGTTTGCAGGCTGCGCCTGATATGAAAAAGACGTTTGAAGGACTGCTGATGAAGATGCGATCATCATCTCCACACATTCATACACCCGGACGACAAAGCACGTACTTAGTCCCGGATCTTCTTGACAAGGGGCACGAGCTATTTGAGAAAGGATGGAAGGGAATAGGTACAGATGACGATGGTACAATAGTAGATGAGGTAGAGCAACCTACAACTGAAGACGTTGTAGGAGAGTTATAAACCTGTATGCGGCGGCGGCATAATAATCCAGGTTGTGCCAGCATTTTCCTTGGTGGCAGATGATCGGTTTGCAGGATGCTCTCGACAGTGGCGATTACGAGCTTGATAGATAGTGGTAGTAAGTATATATTAAGCACTAGCCACTAGTAAAGCACGCACCATTATGGCCCTCCTCCCCACAAGCACTACATCGCATCTTTCGTTTCGCATTACGAGGGACTGATGCACTTGCGTTAGCATTCGACGAGATTGTGCGAGGCTGTAGTGGGGCTGATGTTAAGGGCGTAGGAAGTGGGCAGACTTGGTGAATCAACGCGATAATCTCATCTCCATGTTTGTTGGCTCCTGACCAACGAGTTTCTTTGACCAAGTCGGCTGTGGATCTGATCTTGGAAAAATGCGCGCATTCAACAATGCGATCTAGAATACTATTAGGCATTATGAGCCCAGGTCCAAGATCATGCAAATGAGCATGGCCATAGAGCTTGATAGTCGTTTCCTCCCGCCAATCATCAAGCGCATCAGTCAACTTCAAATCAAGGAGGGCCATAGAAAACTTGACAAGGCGCGAGCGTGAAGGTTGTTTTTGTTGTTTTGGGATTGTGGAGATGAATGGGACAAAATACGCTGGAGTGTGAATATCGCAACAGATGTTGGACTGTGTGATGAGACACCGAAAACAACCTGGGGTCTCAAGAGCATCACATTGGTGATGATCAGATTCTTTAACAATGAATCAGGCGGGGAATTCGAAGTAAGCCAGATAAAGTAAGTCTCACCCGCTTCCTCATTCTTGAAAAACACATTCAGTACCTTACGACGACAACCAATCCCAGGACACATATCAGCGTTAATGAAGTAGTCCATAGCTGGCTCAAGTCCAGTTTGTTGGGAGGTCTTCCGTCGAGGCTGGCTAATGTTTGTTTCTCTAGGCACCTCCATCTTCGCCCGTAATTGCCAGGTATCCATTGTATCACCGGCGTGAGTTTGTTGAACGTGAGTGCTGCTAATTTCTATCTCGTCATCAGATCCATCAGATCCATCAGATTTCTCTTCTCCTGTTGGAATGTTCACAGCGGCAACAGGACCATTTTCGCCGGTAGTAACAATGCGCCGTTTCTTTGAAGATGTAACCTTTCTTTTTGCTCGCTCCACTCTCCGTTTCTCTTTCTCTGCTTTATATACATCAAAGTACTCCTTCTCAGCAAACAGTATCGCAGTCCCATCCAACGACATATTTCGAACTGCACGACCAAAGCGCTGCCATATAGTAGACAGTGAACACCATGTTGCCCGCCACTGAATCACAATGCGAATATCACTGATATCAATGCCCTGTGTTGCGGTAAGCTCGTTGATCAATAATATCCCTAAATTCAACTTACCATTCCAAAGGATTCTGTCGTACAAAACCCCCATGTGATTCCTTCAGTAAAATTCTTCACCTCGTCTTGTTTGAAGTGCGTCGTCATGTCAGCGTTAAACCACTTGACCTTATCTTGACATTCTTGTGGCAAACGCGACTGCAGGAACTTTGCGGCCTCAATAGAATTGTTTATATTGTCAAAGAAGACGAGAAACTTAGGAGGGGGTGGGTCTCCGAGTTTCCACTGGTCGGGAATGAGGAACGCGAGGTCTGCGAAGCTTTGGTATGTTCCCTGGATGGGCTTTACTCCAATATTTATATTTGGCTGATCTATACTTCGACGAATAGTGACAAGTTTGTCCCCGCTCTGTAGATGGAGAAGTCTGGTGACATCTTGCAGCATGGACGAGGAGAGAGTCACGGACGTCACAAGAAATGGTATGTCCAGGGGGAGGATGAATCTTAGTCTACCAAGCTCCTTGTATTCTGGGCGAAATTCTCCCCATGAGCTGACACAATGAGCTTCGTCTATAACCACACCCATCAGGTGTGACACAAACAAAGGATTTTTGAGTAGCCTCTCGAATCCTCCACCATCCTTCATAACCTGTTCAGGACTGATAACGACGACTCGATACTCGAGGTTCTCTATTGCCTAGTACATAGATGATCATTAATTACTAGGTACTATTGATACCATCCTGCTGACCTGAAAGTTATGTGCTGTAGCAGTGTCTGCATGTATAGATATAGCTGAAATTCCCGCTCTTTTGAGGTCCATGACATTTTGTTCGCCAAGTAAATTCAAAGGAGTAATCACGACTTGTATACTGGTGGAATCAAATAGTAGAGGCATCCAGAATGTAAGAGTTTTGCCCTTCCCAGTCCCAGCAATGCAAATAATATCACAATCTCGGAGCAGAAAAGCTTCAGCAACTCTGAGCTGCCAAAGGCAAGCCCTGCGTCCAAATACCTCCTCTGTCCGCGCACGAATCAAAGCAAGAGAAGGTGCCATGGATCAATTATCGACGTCACCGAGTTGGAATATGGTAATGTTACATAATCTAAAATTAAAGAGATATATCATGTATTTCTTTCGCTTTTTTCAAGGTCCGAAGGGTTTGCTACGGTGGCTGAACAATGTTTACTAATGTTTTCTGCCAGCCGCTGTGGAGAGAGAACGAGGGATAAGGTTTGGGCTGGATATGGAAATTTCAAAGTGCACGTGATTTTATTATTATTATTTTCTATGTACTCGGATGCAGCCCTCTTCTCTCGACACCGCGGTTGGGAAGGAACCTGATGTATATGAAGCTTTGAAGGGCCGGAGCGGACAAAATTTGGATGAGAAGATATATTCAAGCGTCGTTCACAATCTCGTACTATGCCCGGTCCTACTCGATCGCAGGGCTTCGCAGTTCGAACGTTTGAGGTTACGTTGAACGTTGAGCGCTGAGGGAGGTGCGATGACAAGACATAGAATATGTTTCGTGCGTTACGTGACTAGTGATGCCAACTTCACAATACCAAGATATACCAAAAAGACGAGGAAGATGCAATAGATAAAATACGCGAGAGATGCTAACCCATGGAGTACTATATCAACAAGTGTAGGTGCAACAAGTGTAGGTGTAGGTGTAGGTGTAGGTGTAGGTGTAGGTGCAGTAGGTGCAACAAGTGTGGGTGTAGATGCAACAAGTGTAGGTGCGTCAACGTCCTGGTCGAGGACAGCCGCTGGTGGCTGGCGAAGAGGCGACACTTCTGTCTCCGTGGTATCCGTCAATTGTGCAATGAGCGGAATAAGCAGCTCGCCCGCAAGGAAATTGGCTGGAAAACTCCGGAACGCACGCGCGGTGCGCAGCATACTCCCCCTTGACAGGAAGGTCAAAGAACCCGTTTGCTTCACGTTGACTAATAGGACGGAATTGAGCGCCAATGTCTGGCGTCGCGATAATTTTGCGATCTTGAACACAAAACTGTCGTTCGCCCCTGTCTGGGAGGATCTGTAACGTGCAAGTGATATCGCAGAATTCCGATCTGCACGGCTGATGGGTCCACTGGCGTAAATGGGAGTTGGTGGTGCTGGATTCACGTCGAGTAAGGAGCTCCTGAGCGAAACCCGCGTTATGTATGCTATCGCTTTCATCTCTGGACGTAATACATTCTTACACAGGATGAGAGCAATGCGAGGGCTGACTATGAATATGCGGTGCAAGTCGGGGTAGCCATCTGCCAAGCCTTCCCACAAGCCAAATCCGTTTTGTGTTAGGATGAATTCTTCTCCTTCCGCGGCTTCCCAGATACTGAAGAAGTAGTAGCTCGCGTGAACGTGGTAAGTATAAGCCGGAAAGTGTTCGAGATCAGGTGGGATATGCGATTCAGCTATCATGTCTTGAAGACCTTCTTCACCGTACTTCTCTACGACTTTTGCAGCATCTCGCATGATGTCTGAATGAGATGAATCCAGGTAATATTCGAGGAAGTGTAGCCATACCCCGACAGCGGAATCAATACCCTTCGCCTTCATGAAGGACTCAATCCACTGACGGCTGCTTGCGTTATTCGGGTGATCCGCTTGAAAGTATATGTCGGAGCACGATACATTGCGATAATGCATGATAAACAGGAATTTCCTGAGGAGCTCTAGCGACCTTCGCTTCAGAGTGAAAGTACCCTGAGGGAGCGCTTTATGCAAGTCCGTGATAATGGAGGCCGCATGACGTTCGAGCTCCGCTAATTTCTCCTCTACTTTGTTGATATCATGGGTGTTGCGGACATCCTGGTAGATATTCGGTACGCCGTACACCTTTCCAATAGAACGAATGTCAAGGCTACCTGTAGCGATATCATAGTAGTGGACGTATTCAGGATCAACACCAGTGCGTCGAAATTCTTGTTGTCGTTCTGTTTTAGACCTGCAGAGAAAATCATTCAGTGCTCTCGTCCAGTGTCTACATGCAGAGTGCTCGAGAGGACTCTGGAAACACACTTCACTGGTCCGACTTGGAATCTTCGCAATATGAACCGTGGAATGAAATGTTGGTATTGTGTCGTAATAGGTGCACGCGGACTCAGAGGGCCGCCTGTCTCCTGAGCTTCTCCTGTAAGCTCTATTCCGGCTTGTTGTTTTGGTGTATTCTTGCGACGTCGTGTCATGGTGCAGAGTTCAACGAATCTAAGAACTGAGTGCAATGAGCGCTCAGCGCTGAACGCATGTGGCGAACACTTTACATAAGGGCGCTTAAATGGCTTGGGAGGGTTCAGATTGTGCGTTACATGACTAGTGATACCGACTTCACAATACCAAGATATACAAGATATACCAATAAGGCGATGAAGATGCAATAGACAGCAAAATACACGGGAGATGGAGGCAACACCTCTGTCTCCATGGTATCCGCCAATTGCGCGATGAGCGGAACGAGCAGCTCGCTCGCAAGAAAGTTGGCTGGTGAACTCCGGAACGCACGCGCGGTGCGGAGCATACTCCCCCTTGACAGGAAGGTCAAAGAGCCCGTTTCCTTCACGTTGACTAATAGAACGGAATTGAGCTCCAATGTCTGGCGTCGCGATAGTTTTGTGATCTTGAACAAAAAACTGTCGTTCGCCCCTGTCTGGGAGGATCTGTAATGTGCAAGCGACGCCGCAGATTGGAAATTTACGTGCTCGATATGTAGACCATGTCTTCCACTGGCGTAAGTTGGAGCTGGTGGTGCTGGATTCACGTCAAGCAAGGAGCTCGCGAGCGAAACATGCTTTATGTATGCTTTCATCTCTGGACGCAATGCAATATGACGCAGGATGAGAGCGATGCGAGGGCTAACTATGAATATGCGGTGCAAGTCGGGGCAGCCATCTGCCAAGCCTTCCCACAAGCCAAATGCGTTGTGTGTTAGGATAAATTCTTCTCCTTCCGCGGCTTCCCAGATACTGAAGAAGTAGTTGTTCGCGTGAGTGTGGTAAGTGTAAGCCGGAAAGTGTTCGAGATGAGGTGGGATATGCGATTGAAACATCATGTTTTGAAGACCTTCTTCACCGTACTTCTCTACCAGTTTTGCAGCATCTCGCATGATGTCTGAATGAGATGAATCCAAGTAGTATTCGAGGAAGTGTAGCCATACCCCGATAGCGGAATCGATGCCCTTCGCCTTCATGAAGGACTCAATCCACTGACGGCCTCCTGCGTTCTCTGGGTGATCCGCTTGAAAGTAAGTTCCAGAATATGATACATTGCGATAATGCATGATAAACAGGAACTTCCTCAGGAGCTCTAGCGACCTCCGCTTCAGAGTGAAAGTACCCTGAGGAAGCGCTTCATGCAAGTCCATGATAATGGAGGCCGCATGACGCTCGAGGTCCGCTAATTTCTCCTCTACTTTGTTAATATTCTGGGTGTCGCGGACATCCTGGTAGACATTCGGTACGCCGTACACTTTTCCAATAGGACGAATGTCCAGGCTACCCGTAGCGATATCATAGTAGTGGACGTATTCAGGATCAACACCGGTACGTCGAAATTCTTGTTGTCGTTCTGTTTTAGACCTGCAGAGAATATTATTCAGTGTTCTGGTCTAGTGTCTACCCGCAGAGTGCTCGAGAGGACTCTGAAAACGCACCTCACCGGTCCGACTTGGAATCTTCGCAATATGAACCGTGGAATGAAATGTTGGTATTGTGTCGTAGGTGCACGCGGACTGAGAGGGCCATCTGTCTTCTGAGCTTCTCCTGCAAGCTCTGTTCTGGCTTTTTGTTTCGGTGTATTCTTGCGACGTCGTGTCATGGTGCAGAGTTCAACGAATCTAAGAACTGAGTGCAATGAGCGCTCAGCGCTGAACGCATGTGGCGTTGCCATCAAACACTTTACATAAAAGGCGCAGGGGCCAACAGCATATAGCACTATACCTTATCAAGTTATTATATATGATTGATCAAGTTCAAATTCAAACTTCGTTTCAACCAGTGACCACGGATTATCATCTATCACATGCACAGACGAGAGCATTCAAGATCGTGAAATTCATAGTAGGTCATAGTCTCGGTGTTGACCTTCCGCTGCTAGCTTCAACCAAGTGATCAATGGATAACAAAATGAAACTCACAGTTGTTGAAAGGCAACCCAAATGACAGCACTAACGGTGACTGGCCTGCTACGTGCAGCATGATAAAGACCCCCTCAAGTTCGGAGTACTCTTGGATGCGTCTACATTCACACGCGGAAGGAGAACGTGTGTGCCTCATGGCTAGGGCAGTATCACGCAGTCGTTGCGGTGACAACTCTGGTCAATTCCTGCCCCCGTGTCCCATCACAAGAAAGATCGACACTCGACTCGGTGAAATTGCAAAGTAGTGAATTTATTATGCAATAGGCACTACTGTGTGTTTTCAATAACTGATCTCGAGCGCTGAATAAGATGCACACCTAATTCAGGCACTTCCGGTAGATTCATCTTCGAACAACTTGAGATTCATGCCGGATGGAAACGCATCCAGAACAATGTCCACTACGTTCCTCTCATGCTTCCATAGCCATGCGAGACAACCGACGATGGCCATCTCAACCACCCATTCTTTTGTGGTCTCATCTAGAGTGTCCTCTCCCGCCTTGTACCCGTACTCTGAGAGCTCTTCTCGCAGGAACTTCTTCATTAGCAAGTCCGAATATGCCTTTGGCCTCTTACGCTGCTGTAAAGGGTATAGTTCCGGCGAGAGTCCTGGTATTTCCAGGTCGTCGAGGCTTTGGATTATGAAAGTCACTGACCCGTGGTAGGGTCGACTGATGGGCCTGGTAGTCGGCCCAGCCATGCCGCATATTCTTCGCAGAGCGTAGGCCCTATAACAGGAAGAGGAACCCAACGGTGAAAATTTCACAATAAGTTCATCTGCCAGCGTACCTTTCCTGAACAATCCTGACAAGATCTTGGGGGCCTCTTGGCTGCTATGTGAGAGCGCATGCCACACTCCAGGGCTGAATGACGCACGTTGCAGCGACGTCACGTTGGAGCACTTTCAAAGTCCCTTCACCTCCAGACATTACTGTACCCCGTTTGCTCATGTATGATATCATCAACTGGAAGAGTTGAGAAGACGATTTAGAGAAAAGTAAAGGGACAGGATCGACGCCCTCAGCGAAGGACACCCCATCCTCCATGTCTCTGTTGCATGCCTTCAAAGCCCTGTAGACTTTTCGGTTGATTTCACGTGCGAACGAAGTGGGTTTTGCTTTCGCCATGATCTTCAGAACTAAATGTGCCCTATCGTATGCATGCGTGGTGCGAAGCATCTTCGTCTCTGACAGGAAGGTCACAGAGCCTGTCTCCTCCAGGTTGAATGATACAACGGAATTGAGTTCCAATGATCGAGTTGGTTTTGTGATTTTTGAACACAAAGCTATCGATTTTCATCTTCCGTAAGGACCTTTGATGTGCAAAGAGCTGTATGCCGTCTTGAATACGCCATTAGTATGCGCGGATACACCAGCGGCGAGCGCACACTGCCGAACGAAAGTATGTCGAGTCGACAGAAACCAGATTACGGCGTGTTTGACAAGTTTTCGAGACTCCAGATTCGCGTCCGATTCGTACCCGAATCGACATCGAAATTCAACAATGATTTCATCGTTGACGACCACGAAGCGAGTTGTTTGCGGAGGCTAGCGCACTAGTCACGTACTTATTGCGGTCACTAAGCTGTTAAAAGAGTTATAACTTGACCCGGTTATAACCGGTTAAGTTGTTAAATGGCTTGGGAGGGTTCAGGTGGCTATGTTTGGCAACGTACATATAAGAGCGTTGATGGCATATGTACGATGCCCTTCAACCAACAACCTACTCATCAGCCATCGTATCGCCGTTCTCTTCAGAATCAGTGCTCACTTGAATATTCTCCTTAACTCATTCTCACTACTACGATGTCAATAATCAACACCGCGTCCACGACACACGCAGATCTCCCATCTCTAGACCTTATGTTCCCTCAAGAGCTCATTTCACCTGAAGTTTCAGCACAGCTTCCCTCTGATCTCCAGGTAAGTTGGTGTTCGGCTCCCTCACGTTGCTTTTCGCATTAACCAAAACATAGATACGCCCGCTTGCGTCAACAGACTACAAACGCGGACATCTCGATGTCCTTTCTGGTCTATCCGTCGTCAACGACCTCGGCGAGGTAGCGTGGGTCAATCAGTTCCACGCCATGCGCGCAACGCCGTGCGCATACTTCTCCATCGTCATCCTCGACAAGGCGAACGACAAGATCATCGGAGTTGGCACCGTCTTCATCGAGCGCAAGTTCCTCCGTGGTCTCGGCAGCGTCGGCCACGTCGAGGATATCGCCGTCGACAAAAACTACCAGGGCAAGAAGCTTGGCCTCCGTATCATTCAGGCTCTCACGCATATCAGTGAGAGCAGCGGCTGTTATAAAACCATCTTAAACTGCAATGATACTAACATTCGTGAGTTGCTTCGCTCCATGGACTTTCGCTTATACTGAGTAACATCCCACAGCCTTTTACGAAAAGTGTGGCTATGTCAAGAAGGAGAACGAGATGGTATTTTTCAAGCACTTCTCATAGCCTTGTTCTAACGGAACGTGCAGGCAAAGTACGCCCCAGAGCGTGTCAATAACGCACCAAAACTTTGAATTGCCATCTCATCTATTGGACTACACTAGTATATACCATCGTCATCAATTGCTCGTATTCTAGATCTTCCTGCGGACATTCTGTACGGACACCTTGCACATACCTGTATCATTGGTTTTATTGCCAACATATTTGATTAACAACTCTGCTTCGAGAGCTTATTAAGCATCGAAATGCACGAGATCTACGTCACATCCTCAGAATTAGCAGAAGCGGATATACCATGTGGAAGCATGTAGCATAGATTTTGCGCGCGAGAAGTCATGACGAAAAGGATGTGCGATACATAGGCATGTGCCAACAACAAAAGAACTGCTCATCGGCCACCCTTGCCACCCTTCATTTGCTGCTTCGATACCCTGGGTCCACTCGCAACAGGCGCACGTGCAGGCTACACCGGCATAAGTCGTACGTACCCCTTGAACATTCGAGTACATACCTTGGCCTTTTTCGACTCCTTCTCTTTCTTCTCAGTCTTGGCCTTTGCGATGGCCGAAATTCTCTGCTGGTTGCGGACAGCAGCGGTCTGGTTGCGCCTGGCAGCGATAGTGGCAAGGTCAGCACCAACGATACCACGTTGGTGCTTTACAGTCCGGCGGGAACGCTTCTTAGCGACTTCCTCGGTGATACCCTTCTTGTGCATGCGGCGATAGACCTGTGTCCATGCGATCTTACGTGGGTTCTTGCGCTGGAGGAACAGGGAAGAGTTCTTGGAACTAGCGAATCGGAAAACCTATATGGCAAGGGGCGTTCAGGCAGGAAGCTTGAAAGTGGAGGAAACGGGCTGACTTTGGAGTCTCCACGGACAAAGAGTTTGCCCTTGGAGGGGTACACACGGAAACCGGAGAACGCGTCGATTTCGACCTTCTACTCAATCACATCGAACGATTTAGATTTCAGCAATGGGTGTATATGCAGCAGAGACGCACCATCTATAGAACCAGCGTGCACGACGGGAGTAAGTCAGTCTGCATCCTTTCCAAAGCTCATGTGAATATGCGACAAGCCAGAAACGTCATCCGTTATCAGTCTGATTCATCCACCACTCCTACAGCCTATCTTTGGCTGAAATTCGTCCCAACTTCGCGCATGAACAGAACGGATGCAGTTCCTGGTGTTTGGTGAAGAGAAATGGCATGGATTCTTGCTTACCTTGACGGAATTGCCGGGGCTTGCTGATTTGGTGGTGCCTTCGAGGACGGGGTAGATTCGATGGGTAGCGGGGATTCAACTTCGGCTTGTGCCGTGACCAAATTTGGTAATTCCGAAGATATCAATTATAATACTTGACTACGGAAATCACGCAGTCGCTGAACCAACGCTGGAGAGCCTCGGCTCTGTTGTGACGGCGACCGAGCCTGCGATGCGAATTATCACTATCCAGGACTTACGATTAATATATGTAATATGGTGTCGAGTCTAAATTCGGAGCACAGTACATAGTTCAAACGTTCTTAATGGGCGGAGAGTTCCCCGAATTTCGTTCTCTCGTATAGCACTGCTTGCCTTTGAAATAACACTTCTACGTCCTACAGCTGCGGACATGAGGACCAGGTTGGAGGATTGGCATATTAAATCAAGTCAAATATTATGATCCAATACTCAGAGCTTGAGTTGATTGTCCTGTAAATATCATTGACGCAAGCGCGACAAGCCAGTACTCGTAGTGTGTTGGAAAGGGCGCACAGAGGGGTATAAAGCTAAAACAAGAAAGTGTCACAAAGCGGTTACACGTCACTTGTGCGTGCGAATACCGCTGCCTCCCCACTTGCCTCAGCAACGCCTCTACGCAGTCACTCCAGTCACTCTTCAAGTAGCTCCGCCCTCCAAATCTCACTTTCAACGTGTGTCCCATTTACCAAGACCACACTAATCCGCTGCTGATTCCACTATTGAACTTCATCGTTTCAGAGCCCTTTTAGCGTCCTTTTATAGTCATGTTCGTTTGTTCTCCGAAATGGCGCAGGCGCCGTAGTTCATCTGTATTTATCCCTATCATAGGTCCGAACCTTACGACCCTTACCTCCCCCGCAATGGCTCCTCATCCAATCCCGCTGGCGGGTCAAGTCAAGGTGGAAACCCTAAAACCGCAGCTATTCAGCAACAAATTGACGACACCGTCGGCATTATGAGGGAGAACATCACAAAGGTCGCAGAACGTGGAGAGAGATTGGACTCATTACAGGATAAGACAGGTGCTTGATTTCGCGCTCTCGTGTATTTGAGCAAAGTTTCAAATCAAGCTATTTCCCTAGACAACCTTGCTGTTTCGGCACAGGGCTTCCGTCGTGGTGCTAACCGAGTACGGAAGGTGAGTTTGACTTGACTTCTTTACGTTGATTTAATACTAAAGTATATTCAACAGAACATGTGGTGAGTGTGATATTTCTTTTTAGTGGGACCAAGATTCATCGAACTCTCAATTTCTCAGGTGGAAAGACATGAAGGTCTGTTGGACTCGCCGCTCAGCATCACGTTCAAAACTGACCCCATCTTTAGATGCGCATGATCATTGGCGTAGCAGTGGCAATCATCATAATCATCATCGTAGTCAGCATTGTGAAGGCAACACATCACTAGGCAGTACGTGGGTTCCATGCCTACACTACTCATCCTTACTACCACTGGTCTATTGGTTGTTGTATCTATGCACCGTATCGTTAATTCTTCTGCTTGTTCTCTGTTTTACATTTTGTTGGCTGCCATTCACCTACATTCTTCAGTAGGGCCCTAGTGGGCGAATTGTGGACCCCGATACATAGCTTTCGCTTTGTTAAATTGTCATTCGTGTTGTGCTTTTGGATGATCCACGTAATGCTTGATCTGGGCTAGTGCACAGGCTCCATTCTGTTCTCCAGAGTCGAATTCCAAAATCAAGTTGCAAGACCCCTCGTGGGATATGTATACCACTTCCCGGAGGAGTTGAAGATACGATCAGGCACATGAAATAAACGCAACACTTATCTTTACCACATGCATAGTACCGCTAGCCATGGAGTTCTGTTATGAAGGCCTGAAGCTTGGATACCTGACTCCGATACATGTATGGCTGTCACTGAGATAAGTGTGTTGTTGGAGTATCGTTATTTATTTATTTACTATTTTCTAGAACTGTAAGACGTGCACTTGCTATAATCAGACTGAGCAGTGCAACATGTGTGGCATTGGCGATTAGTGTATCTTCTACCAATCCCACGAAATGCTTCTCCCGCAGCCTTACTATTCTGTAAGTATTTCGACGGTTACATCTGTAACGTTAAGATATTTTTACAGCTCAATTATCGTCGCCTTAGGACCGAATCCGTAGCAGAACAGGCGGTCGAACCTCCGCCTTTTCTTCTGCTGTGCGATTATTTTTAACCTTTGGATTTGGATTGATAGTTCAAGACAGTGGTTGATCTCTAGAGCATTTATGACGATCATGGAACTATGGAACTTTATTTTGGAATATCCAGATCAGATACATACGGTAGGCAAATCGACTGTTCGTCGCGCTCTTCACGCGCAGTGCCAACCCGGCAGCCTGCCGAAGTGCTATATTTGCACAGCAAGGAACGCCAAATTAACTGGATGGATGTCTACTGGATTTTTTTTGGCGGTGCTGGGAACTTGGGAGCTTAAAAGTGTGACCCACATTATGATTTCCTGTTCCCACCTTTTTGACTTTTTCCTGTGTAAGCCAGAAAGACACTGATGATGTCGACACACAAGGGTATGTTCCATTTGTCTGCCTGCATCTTGTGTTTGATTATTAAGGTATCGTTGAACAGAAAGTACACACGACTCCGACGGAATGAAGGCATAGGCCGAGTCACAATGTCAGCAGCACGTAACCATTAGGTCGGCCTTCAGTGGCTGAGTATCCCTCGGAGGCAAAGGCCTCATAATGATGGCGGGTTTTGCTATGTTCTTTCGGGCTCTCGAGGTTCCGATGGAAGGTTGCGATTGAATACTTCGGCCTCCTTATCGCTGTTGTGGGCGCTAATTATATTATAAGCGTTGTTGATATACGCTTTATTTTTTCGCGCTCCCATTTTTCTTTTCTATCAGGCACGGCTCGCCATATTCACCGACTTGCCTCACTGATGGCTGTTTACAACCAAGACAGATCAAAACATGATGTTCATGGTTAGAAGGTCATGGTCGAGCTTGCCAACCGCGTGGGAGTCGAGGCCAAGGCCAGGGCTAAACTTTGAAAAGTAGCTTCAGGCATCACCCGGGGTTAGTCCAACATGACACCACCGAAATGAATCTCATCTTGACAGTCAGTCTCTGGCCTTTTGTCGTCCGCGGTACTTTGTCATTCGCCGTTCCGCCCCAAAGGACTACTGGCGGGGTAGCTTTGATGATCAATTTTCATCTCTTTCCGTTCTTGTCCTAGCTGGCCTTGCATGCCACCGGTTCTTGGCCTGCGGACAACCTTTGGTTATTGGCCTACATGCCACATTTACTTGTCGGCCTTCATTGTCGTTTCTGCCAGTCTATTCCCCTACATAAGTACCATGTCCGCGACACTTCCTAAGTTTCGAAACCACATCCTCAAGTCCCTCTTACCCAGCGGATCGCAGAATGAATTATTATGACTTCTGGTGCGCCCGTACTCCTACGTTTCTTTTTGGTATTGATCCCCTGCATAGGTATGAGGATTCGGATCTATACAGGGCATTGGGTCCAGAATGGCCAAGATTGGTCGATAATGTGTGTTTCGCCTGTGCTTGTAAACAGTAGTGCACTAATATTTTGCTGTAGGACCTGTCATCATCTCAGCCTCAACAGGACTACCTGCCTTCGGCTCCAGAGTATCCCCCGCCCGTGGTTACTCAGCACCACCAGTATCACATTAATGGCGGAGATTCAACGAGTAACGACCAGCATCTTCATATGTACGAATTCCTTCACGTCCCCGTTTAAATAAAAATTAACGCCTTCATCGATAGTGCTACTCAACAGCCTTCGCACAACGCCTCTTTCAACCATCTCCATCCTTCCTCCAATGATCCGTTTGTAAACAATTCGGAGTCTTCTGGCAACATTTCCGAATCAAACCCCATTGGGGGTCAGCCTGACCCGGTCCATGACAACCCACCAACATCGCTCACATCTAGCAGCTTGTATGTCTGCAAGTGGAATGATGGTCACGGTCCATGCAACAAGGCCCTAAATAAACAAGAGATGAAGAAACACATCCCATCCCATCTCCCACGTGGGAACTCTCATCTTATATGTCGGTGGGAGGGATGCACATACCAACAGCCCATGCGCCGAGATACAATCATACGCCATATCCGTCAGATTGACCTCAAAATCGATCCCCGACGCGATCCCCCACACCAGTAGTAGGTTACTTCGAGTCGTAATATGGCTAAATTCTGTCTACATCCATAGCCGTGTTAATTACGATTACAACGACTGCCGTTCAATATTTGTTTTCCCTTGAGACCTTTGCTATGTTTCCCTTTTGTATTCATGTTACTTTATGCCTTCGTCCTTAACAATGTATCTTAATCGATTATATGTCCGTCCGGTGCCATCATTCTCGAGATTCTCAGTGATTTCAATCGTGTTCTGAATACAATGAGCAGGCTTTGGAGCTGCTATACTAGGATTGACAAAACAAAACAACAAATAGTGCAATAGCAAGAAATATTACCAGAAAGCAGGAAACAAATATAATCGCGAGAGGACAAATGACAATGATAAAAGGATAACGAAGACTAGTATCTAGATCTCAGCCTCGGGAAAGAACTGAGATGTTCGTGCGGCTCCAGGGCGCATCCCATTGCCAATTTTCCGGTCGTGACACTTCCTTTCCCAATTTACGGAGCTTCCACAACTCTCCGTGCGAATTACTGATCGGCAACGACACGAGCGTTATGATATCATCCATCCAAATGAAATTAGTAAATTTAAAGCTTTCGGCAACTTTGTTCCTTGGGTCGCCACCTAATTAACGTGTCTATAGGTTTCCTTCACTGTAAGCGACCTCGCTCATTTCCACACAATCCAACCTATCATGCGTTGAGCGTTATATGGGACAAATTAGACACGGCCCTCGACAAGTTTCTCAGAAGGAAGGGCTAGCCTGAATTCGAATTTCCCTACCACCGACCGAAGGCGTTGAAGCAATCCGCATACAAACTCGCATATAAAACAGGAGGACGGTATCATGTTTCTCTCAGCCCTCAGCTTCTCCAAACTCAACGTTTGTGTGCGATTTCTTATGTTTTGGCTATGAACGCTTTCCCAGTAAGCTGCATCCTACCTGACTTTGACGCTCATCCTGACCGAACTCTTAGAATGGCACTCGAGTCTTCTTTTGGGCATCTGGCGGTGAAATCAAGTATGGTACTGTGCAGGCTGAGCATCAGGGAAAACCTCCCGCGAGAATTTTGAGAATTTCTCGAAATTTGCTTTGAACTTTGTAATATTTCCAAAAATTGTCAACAAAGCTAGTAAATAGTTGCGTATGCGTGACGATCAGTGAATGGGTTAACAAAAAAGTCTCTACACAGCTCCAAAACGTTGCTGCTAGTCCAATCCCGAGGCGCAATGCGGCCAAATTTTGGTATAAGATGTACGCTGCGCCGAATATCTTTCACAGGTATTATACTAACTAGCTGTTCCCCATTTTCGTACGATCGCGAGACCTTGCGCATACCATGATTTCTCTCGCTTGTCCCGGTGAACGGCGAAAACCACTCGACATAGGCCAAATGTTTGGGAATCGAGATATGGGAGGGAAAAAGGCTGGCGTGATGTTTCTCGGGTATTGTAAATATAACCCGCACTTGGGCTACACGGTAACCTTGTATGATATCAGAATTGCACGCATCTAACTGCTCGGTGACCTGCAAATGGAATGATGGTCACGGTTCATGTGATAAGAAAGCAAATGAAGGAGACATCGTTCACCATGTATCGTCGTCTCATCTCCTACCAGGGCCTAGTCGCACCGCTATGAGATGTCGATGGGAGGGATGTAAACTCCAAAAGCCCATCCGCCGAGATACAATCATTCGCCACATCCGTCAAATTCACCTTGGAATCAGACCTCGACGCCAGTAGTGGGTTACTTCGAGTCGCATTTGGCTAGACTCCGTCCATATCCACAGTCATGTTAATCGCAATTGCTTCGACCACTGTGTAATATATGTTTCTTAGTTTCTAGTAATGTTTTCTTGCTATGTCGTTTTTGTACAATGATGATTTATTTATGACATGCTTTTGCTATACCTAGTCATTCAACTGTTACTATCGTTGGGAACCATGAAAATGGGAATAAACCTAGCAATGTCAATTTGTGTAAAAATTTGACGGTCCAATGAGTGAGGTTTGCAGTCCAAGGTGGCAAAAAATGTACCCGTTGGATACCTACCAGCCTGAGTAACCATGTGTTATAGTCAAAATGAGCAGGAGTGACTACCAGATTAGGCACGATAAGCGGCGGCGAGTCACTGAAACGGCATCAAAATCTTGCGGAGAACGGCATGAATCCTATGCATTGGCAATGTGGCATCATGCAGCCGATTCAGATCCTAAGGTGAGAAATTTGCGAATCCCACTCGGCAACACTCAGCAGCACTCCGCACGGTGGCGAGCCGCAAGACGTCGTCTGAGCTCTCTGCAGCACGCTCGCACAGCTCAAAAAGGCCACATCATCGACCGCTCTACTACCTACTCCAAATCTCTGACTGTCTTAAGAATTTCCGTCTGTGTCCCGCCCTGCACTGACTAAACTGTTCAACCTACCCCCGCCTGCCGCCAGATGCGCCTCCTCAGCTTTTGGGAATGCCTAACTGTGCAAGACCGTCATTTTGCTCGGGATCAGCTCATGTGGGAAGGAACTGAACATCTTTCGTTTTCCCTTCTTTGCAGTTCTTCTCTCTCGCTCAATCCTACATGCACACACTATTTTCGCTTGATCATACGCGATATCCTTGCTCAATTATACAGGCTCGATCATAAACGCTATCCTCGCTCGATCATACACGCTCGATCATACACGCTCGATCATACACGCTCGATCCTACACACTAACTATCCTCCCTCGATCTCAGATTTTTGCCCTCCCTTGCCACGCCCAATTTTAATATAACCTAGAACTAATGTCACACTGTATTCGCTATCTATCTCATTGCAATGGAGGTCTTGCATCAGTCCGCCTGGCAAGCTTATTTTCCGCCCATTTGCCGGCATTCTCGCCAGCGTCCAAACAGAGCTAACGCTTGGTCCCAGCCCAACCATTGTGCCTGTCCTCGTTTTCCTCGGGTCAGACGAAGTTGGATCGTCCTTTGCATGATGGTCTTGCAAATGGCCTTACGATGTATGACAGGCTGCAAGCAACACTGCAATACGCGCTCACGTGTTCTTGTTTAGCGTCATAATCAGTCTCAGATAGTACCACAGGCGTTTGACAACTCTCTTAATGGCTTGATGCCAAGGCTACGAGTTGTCACGGATATCCTCAAACCAAACGAAGTTACTGCGGAGCTATTACTGCCAGCACCATCCACCCAGCTCACTCCCCAGGACAACGTATCCGAACAACCTGAACACAGCCTCCCTGCTCAAGCTGTTCTTGGGGACACTCTTCAACCTACCCATGCTCTTGAATGTGAACAAGACCAGAAAAACTACTAGGTACAGCAGGGTAGCTATTGCTTTCTGCAGTGGAACTGGGTGTATTGCTTTTTCAGAAACCTAGGCGCTCTTCATATCTCTCACTCTCATCTGGTCTCGCTTGGATGACAACGACAACGACGCGATGATGACGATGCGACGACGACGACACAATGGCGACGACGACGCCGCTGCGAGTGGTATGCGGAGATGAAACAAAAGAAGCTCAAGCCACTCACAAAGAAATTCGAAGCTCATTGGAATACTTGAAGCTCAACGAATACCAAGATCAATTGAAGGTTCGTGTCATTGTTTTATTGTACTTTTGGTTGTAATTATTGACTAGATATGGAACGAGAAGCCCACTGTGTTGATGCCACCGAGTGGAAAGGGCCAGTGAACGACACTCGCAACTTTCTTTCAATTTTGTAACATGTGCACCTCACATATCACCATAACTCTGCTTTACTGTTCCTGTTGTGTTTTGTACCCTGCATTTTATATGTTTTGCAACCCAATACTTTTCGGCAATGACTTGCCTCCGAGTCGACTGAACTTGATTCTATACTATTCTACATTCGAACAAAAACGAACGCAGCCTTCACCTCAACTGACATCCTCCGGTGAACACAGATATCGCTTGACTGACATGCATTGCATTATGTTCACAATTGATACCCCCTAGATCTACAATAGAACGTGGTGATATTACATAATCAGTCAGAGAGGCTTGGCAGTCTACTACGGTTACAGACTTACAGTAAATCGAATGGATACACACCAGCGCACTAATTCAAATACTGGGACTCAACTACTCAAGTACTCACGGTGCACCTACCCTTGCATTCATTCCGTCCACCACGAGGCCCATCGCCATCATAGGACTGCGAATCTCCAATAGCGGAGATTGGCACAGACTTTTCAATTTGCCATGGCTGGCCGGATGTTCAAGCGTTTATGATATCGTATTTGGAGCCGTTACAGAAACAAGATGTTTGGCCAATGCTAGCATTTATGAGACATTACAATTATGGAGCCGCCTCGTGTACTGGAGGCAAGCCTTCGAGTCGCAGATCTGTTCCACGAAGACAACCGCCGCCGCCAGCCCTAAATGTCATCGGTTTCAAAGGCATCGCTGCCTCATGCAACATTCACTGCCTTATGCAACAGCTGCCTCACGCAACATTCTCTACCTCATGCAACATTCACTGCCTCATAGATTTTCTCCAACAATACCCGTAAGCTCGACTTATCGAAGCTATCGTCTCCAAGATCTCCGGTCTTTGGCCTGTGTTTTATTATGGACATGATATGAATTTCTAGTGATTGGAAGTGATGCATTTCCACCTCTACATGCCACCGACCCTTGGCCTGCAGACAACCGTTGGCCGTTGGCCTTCCTGGCACGATTTCATATCTCTAGGTTTATATTGTTTGAAGGATTCTGAGTTATTCCATTGTTCACGATGCACCGTAGCACGCCCTACAATTACTGGTACGTCTGATTTGTGCCGTTGTATTTCTTCTTGTCTTTTATACCCTCTTGCAGGGAGCAGGATTCAGAGTTATATCCACACGTCAAGGCATCAAATGCGGAGCGCCTGCAAACAACTACCGATTATGTATGTTCTGTCTGCGCCGTGTGAACGATGTGAAGGGCTGACATCTTGCTATAGGGACAGTCGACTCCTCAGCCTCACCACCACATCCTACATTCTGTACTCGAGAATTTTCGTGGTGATTCCACACCCATTGTTTCTCAGCATCACATTGCGTATGATGGAGACTTCATAACCGAGGACTCGGACCAAACAGTAGGTCCTCGTGCTGACGCACTTGATCCGGGTATGTTACCGGTCCCGATAGCTCAGGGCGACATTCAAAGGTACGAGATCCTTAGACAGTATCCATGATCTTGTTCTTAGCGGATCAAACCTTCTTTTCTTTAGCGATGCTGCTGGATGGCAGCTACGTTGTGCTTCTCCCAGCTACTCTCCCTATGCCTTTTCCGACTATTTGCCTGCCCACAATACTATGGGCTTCTCTGACACAAACTTTGCCGACCCACGTCATCAATTGCAAGAAGAGAATTACTCTCATCTGCAATATGTGATCAACGATGATGAGTCAGAATTGCACGTCGATTGTGCGTCTGAGTGCCAGTGGAATGATGGCTATGGCATATGCGGGAGGACTATAGATGCAGCCAAGATCGGAAAACATATGTCGTCATACCATTTCAAGTCACCTTTACCTGCCGACAGTCGCTTAAAATGTCTCTGGAAGGACTGTGAACTCTACAAGCCTGTGCGGCGAGATACAATCATCCGTCACATCGTCGAGAAACATCTCGGACTCAAGTATCGATGCAAGCTCTGGGTAGCCTCTCATGCTGGGGCTGATTTCTGTGGATCCCGGAAGAATGCACGCCTGTATTAATACTGATCGTGTGGCGTTCGTGTGTAATTTCTTGCTCTAGTCTGTTTTCAGTTTATGTTGCTCGCTGTTGTTTCCGTACAAATCAATATTATGTTTTGCGCATATCTGGCTGTTCATCAAATTTCATTGGTCGGTCGTGCGTTAAGCTATGTTCGTTCTTTACTAGTAGCTTCCTACGCAAAGTATATGTAACAGGTTTGACACGGTACAGCGGAGGTCGTGAATCTAATAGAATCTCATCACCCACTGGGGGTGGCCAGGTATGTAACTACATACTCTTGCATCGACATCCTTGATCATGAGAGGGGAAACGATGTACACCTTTGTCTTGTCACCTTAAATATGATAGGGAGATGCAAGTGAGTACGCGCTTTGCTCACCTGCATAGACAGTCTAGTAGCAGCCTTGCTAATTTGTACGAAATACACTGCATATTACATTTCCTTGACAATAACAATCAAATTCAAGAGAAGACCTACCACCTAGTTTTGCGAGCCTCGTACTATGTGCAACGCAAAAAGGGGATCAAAGATCGACGGAAGCAAAGTGAAATCACGAAGATCTAGAGAGATCTAGATAAATTCTCATTTGGAGTATCGACAGGGAATTCGAGACTCGGTTTGAGATTCGACTCGAAGTTGTGTATCATGATCCATGATCATAGCTGTAAGAGATAAATCCAAACAGCGAACACGCGTGCCGTGTGTATTCAGCTGTACTAAGTACTAAGTGGGCGATGTCGAGGTGCCGGGATGGTCGAAGACACGTATTTAAGTTTAAGCCAAATCTAAGCACAAGTGTAAGTTAAGGTATAAACTTGATGAAATAATTATTGAATACACACATGAAAGCTAGAGAAAGCCAATGAAATGGCTATCGTCTTTTTGCATCCGGATGTCAGGCTCCGCTCAGCTTATCCGCATACCCTAAAGCTCGGCTCCGAACGACTCTGGGCAGATCCGGAGATAGTAATAATACGGGAAGTTGCGTCTGCATGCCGCAGGGTGCCCCACAACCAAAAGTCAGCTTGGACTAAGCTTGGACGCGCTACATGGAATTCAGAATGTTGAAGTTGAAGTCAACAAAGACGGATGAGGCGTGTCAGAGTGCAACCAAACAGAGAAAGAAGTATGCGTGCGTGGGGCCAGCAGCATGTGAAAGATAGCAGGCCTGGGGACAGCATGCCAAAACACGTTCTGCGATGAGTTCAAGACTAGTAAGAGAAATTTGCGAGAAGACGTTGGCTGAGAGGCTTGGTAAAAAACCTCTGGACCTAGTAAGTCGCATGCCAAGGACTATCCTGACCATTGTGATCAATATTACCTTCACAACCTCGGCGACGCTGCTTCGCTTGGTTTGTGTCGTTGTCACTCGCCGCAAGATGGTCGGACCGACTGGCTCCATCACAGCTTAGGTGCTGCAAGGGATTGGCGAAAGGATCAGGATCAGGCATGACCTGATGCACAAAATGTTGCTAGGGCCTCTTTAAAAGTAGGAACACGATGAAATTATTGACACACTCAGCATCATATGCATGTCATATAAGTAGTCCTCTAGATCAGTTGTCTGAACACGAATGAAATGTGCGCAAGCGATGGTAGCATAATTGACACGAGTCATGAACCACGTACCATAAAGTAGGAGCAGGTGACGGGAAACAAACATCCAACCGAATACTGATCACGGACTGCGCGTCAAATGAGAGACCTCAAAAACTTGCATAAAACACGACCGACGACCTGTAATCAAGGAGCTCTACCAGCGAAACAGGAGGCAAGAGCAATGATGAGGGCGATGACAAATAGAAGATGGGAAAGCTCCAGCCACGAGAAGTGAAACACAATGACAAAGTAGAGCCAACCGGTTGAGAATATGATAAAAGCTAATCGACTGCGAAACGAAATATTAAGGAAAGGGAGAGGCGGGTGCGTGCAAAAAGAGAGGACGTTCGGAGCGAGAATGAGTCCCAGCGAGACCGAGCTCGTCGTAGAAAGGAAGGCAAAAGAGGGAACGAAGAAGAACGCGCCGTTTTCGCTCAATTGGAAGCTTGGTGCCGGAAACTTCCGTAGACTCCCATACCGGCACCTTGCTGACGACGACAATCAACATAATGTACCAATGAAATGAAATGAGCGTGGCTTACCTCAAGGGTCACACTAGAAGAGGGATGGCCGCTATTCTTTATGAACTTTCCGGGCCAGAATGGAACGTACACAAATATAGCCAAGCAAATGGGAATCGTATCACCCAGATAGAAGGCTGTCTCGCTTGTGCTGAGATTGCCGCGGAAGCCCTGACTAGCTTCCACAACACGGTAGACAGAACGAATCTATCCAAAGTATTAACCAAAGGCTCTGATATCACTGTCTACATGCAACATGAACCACAAGTCCGACACAACTGACCGCCAAGGCAGCGGCGAGTGTTCGCCAGTCGCTATACCAAGGTTGTTTTGAGTCTTGCATCCAGACATCCTGTTCCTCAGTGTAGACCTTGTAGAGGAATCGTGCGCAAACGGCACAAAAGAAACCGAAGGAGAACAGTTGTATGGAGAGGCCGGCCAACAAAATCTGACAGGTACAGTCAGACCAGATTCCCACATGCAAACGCCAGGTGCAAGGACATACGTGAAGTCCTGTCGATGCCAAACTTTGAACCTTGGATGTAGTCAATGAGGCACCTATCGCCTTACCACATCATCAGAGAGGATCATTCAAGAAAAATTCAGCGCCCACCTGGATTACAAGGGTAGTCACGTCGGACGAGATGGATATGGTGGTGAGCCACCTCACTGAAAGTAAGACGTGACGATCGCAGTCGATTTCACCAGCAAGGTGATCAAGAAGAGCATAATTCGTGGCAATGAAGGAACAGGGCTTTTAAGGGTCAACACATGTTCATAGTCATAATTTGGTGCTGACTCACAGACAATATGATCATCAAGTCTCCGGAAATGAAAATCCACAATGAGTCAGGGCTGGAATGTAAATTGAAGCGAAATGCAAAGCCGAGAGTATAAACTACAACCGAAATTAGGAAGAACCAAAACAAGCAAAAGATAGCAACGTACTAAATTCCCCGATAACCATCCAAAACATGAACTGTCCGCCGTTGTAGACTACTTGACAAGTCTGAATGAGGACGACCAACAGCACATAAACTTTGCACCATAAGCTACGTGTTTTCATGGCTTAGTGGTCACTCACCAAAGGCGACAGCAGTGAGCGTATCGTTAGCGATATACCCAAGAGCATTGCATGGATCGGTTTGTGGGTCTAGATAAGGATCGGAAGGACACATCACAGAGTTGTTGGCTGCCTGAGCCGACGTGACGAGGAGAATCAAGAAGAACAAAGTGCCCGCTAAGATTGAACCAGCCATGAAGAACACCCTTCATAGGTCAACGAGCTTGGCTTTCTTATACTTGAATGTGTCCATCCAAAATTATACATCGTAGCGCGATATCCATGCGCGCGAGGCGTGCCATCACATCCGGGCGGTTGTATCAGCACATTTATCATTTGCGTGTTCCGCAGTGTGCGCGTCTTTTTGGCTCGTGCTCACATTTGGATGCAGTTGTAGTGAATCAGGCCAGTCCCCTGGACAACGATCATGAGATGTGCAGAGAACGTGTCAGCCAGCAGTGAGCCGTCCGCTGTGTCGTTTGGTTCAACGGTGACCTAGTGTTGTTGGCAGAATGGTGCCATAAACCATAAAAATTTGATCTCTAAGTCGGAGGGCGAGGAAGTAGCTAGTCACGTGAATGGTCGATATATATCTCCGAGGACAACGATCGAACCATGCGGTGAGACTCGGACACGTTTATTTAATTGGTAAGTACCAAACATTAAATTTGTAAACCCCACGCTGTGAAGATCGATATTGCGGGGGTGTGTGAGAGTATTACGCAATTACAAAGTGCCATGTACGTAGATCTGATGCTGAATGATGAGTATTTTTTTTGTGCACTTTGCGTAAACTTTGGCCATCCTCGCACTGAGATCACAACCGCATGTATTCCGCAATGTTTGCATTTGCCATCTATTGGTTACGTGTGCAGTGCGCCAAGTAACAAAGTGTTTCAAGTCTAAACTCCGTCTTCATGTCATCAACACCGGTCTCTTGTTCCCTTACCGTTATGTTTCCCCGTACAATGATGCCGCGGCCAGCTAGAAACCCACTCGAGCCCTGGTCAGGTTTCCTCGATTGCAGCACCGTGACTCAAAGCTTCTGCCTGTGGCCGATTCGTCGGAACAAATTGAATATCTTCTCGATGTAAGTTTTGCAAACAATATTCAGGCTGATGCATACTCGAATTGTTGAATACTACGGGGCAATGTGCATATATGCGCAATTACTGCTAGCTTTCTAGTAGTCCTGTGGGTCAGGCAACAATACAGGTGAGTTTTCGTGATGTCTGCAGCATTAGCTACTAACTCTCTCGCAGGCGTCTACTGGAACCTGACACACAGCAAATAGTAATGTTGTCAGGCTGAATTTCTCATCATGATATCAAGTTTAATTCCCCGGTATTCTTGGGAGTCGAGAGCAACGCAATTCGTGACAGCAGCAGCACTGAATCAAACATTCGCTAAGGGTTCCTCGAACGCGTGGATCAAGAACACAGTAGGGGCAGTCGTGGACGGTACCTTGCATTGAGCGCACTGCGGGTTGCGAGCTGTTCGGAAGGCTGCTTTACTCTTCTCGTTCCATCGCTTTCGTGCCCTGTTTCGACTACTCTCAGAGTTGTGTTTCACCTACTTTTGTTTTATACTATTCCACACGTTGTATGCATATTTTCTAATATAACATGATCTGTTTTTGCAGCATATTGAGTCCTTTTCTATCATGTATTCCCTCGGAGATCTTGCGAGGGAAGGATTTCGAAATTATCTAGCGCGTCTGGAAGTGCCAAACTCAGAGTGTGTCATCTAGAGATGCTTTCGGAGAGCAGTGATGAATGCCATCGCGTCCTGGGCATCTTCAAGGCATGGCGGCCATGGTATATAATTCTTACAAGTCCTCGTACGACTAGCCCAGCCTGGTCGGTTTAGATCTGCTTCTGTGAGATGACCTTCTTCACTTTGCACGTGGTGGAAGATCCGCTTTCTCATATTGAACAACATGACCCTCTGGAGCCGCATCATTGGTAACTGCTTGATGGTAGAGGAGGTCGACGCGAGGCTGATGTAGTGAGCCTCATCTGGAAGGTTCTTGAGTCTGGCGCCATGCCCGAGGCCGCATCACGAGTGCCCAACCATTTAAAATTAGCTAAGTCTCGGTCATGATCGAGAGAAGCGGAACGTTCCTCGGGCTGATCATGATGACCGCCGCATGTCAAAACACCCAATCCAGGACTCTAAATGCTGCGGAAAGTTATCCATTACAAATGTTTAAATTCCAGCTTCGTCTCACCCAAAATGCCCTAGTGGTTGAGCTGGGACCGAGAGTGTGTAAGAACGAGCGAGCGGGTCGTATGGTAGGGTGGAGAAACAAATTGTGCGGAGAGGCGATCATGATGGCAAGCTGCCGCTCAGCGGCTGAACGTGTGGTATCGGTTCCTTTCGAGCACTCAGGAATCGGTACCTTATCTAGATATAGTAGTAACTTTGTGAACGCACGCGGCACCCTAGTTCGGACTCACATTCATTCCATCCGTACTAGGAGGCAGAAACAATAAGAACAGCAGGACGGCAATTGGCCAAAAATCGGCACAATTGTTTTGATCGCAAAAATTATCTAAGCTATAACCTATTGCATACTACTACTAGTACCTGACGACTCGAACGACGACAGTACTCTCTTCAGTAAATCCTGCAGGCGTACACTATGATTTCTTCTACAGCTCGTTCCGGAATCCCCTTGCAGAACAAATACGATTTCTGCCGACTTCTGCCTAATAAGGCCCTCGACCTCTGCCGGCAATTGTGATTGACAGAATGGCAGGCTCCTGCCCACAACACTACTCCCATGAGGCCGTTGCCATCATAGTACTTCTCCCCAACAGCCGGAAATTGCCACGGACTTTTCATGTTGCCATGGATGGCCTGATGTTCAAACGTCCAAGACATCGAAACCGCTACAGGAACAAGCTGTATGACCAATGAGAGCGTTTCATGAGGCATTCCAATTCTGGGACTGCTTCGTTCTTGGTCGTGTAGAGGCAAGCCTTTGAGCTGGCGATCTGCTCCACGATCTCAGACAGCCCAAAATGCCATCAATTTCAAAAGCGTCGCTGCCTCATGCAACTGTCACTTTTTTCAACTGTGGATTTTCCTCAACGAGACCCATAGACACGATTTATCTTATCGTCTTCCATGTCTCTGGCCTTTGGCCTCTGTACTTTGTTTTGGATCTGATATGAATCTCTACTGATTGGTAGTCATGCATTTCCACCTCCCTCAACTTAGCCTACATGCCACCGACCCTTGGCCTGTAGACAATCGTTGGCCGTCGGCCTTCCTGGTATGTTTTCACGTCTCTCAGCTTATATTGTTTGAAAGATTTTGACTCGCTATCAGCATGATCGGTGTTTAGTACCATTGCTCACAATGCATTGCAGTACGTCGTACAATTTCTGGTACGTGTGATCTGTGCCGCTGTATTCCTTCTTGTTTCTTATCCCCTCGTTCAGGCAGCAGGACTCAGAGTTATACCTACACGTCAAAGCATCAAGTGCGGAGCACCTGCAAACCATTACCAGTCATGTGCGTTCGGTCTGCGCAGCGCGAACGATGTCAAGCGCTGACATCTTGCTATAGGGACAGTCGACTTCTCAGCCTCACCAACACGTCCTACATCCTGTACTAGAGAATACTGCCTACCATCCCACTCCCGTTGTCTCCTCCCAGCATCACGTTGCGTGCGACGGAGACTCGACAACCGAGGACCAAACAGTGGTCCCTGGTGATGACGTACCTGATGCAGGTACATCACCGATCCCGACAGCTCAGGGTAACATTCATAGGTACGAGATCCCCGGATGGTGTCGATGATCTTGTTCTTAGCGGAACTTCTTTTCTTTAGTGATGCTACTGGATGGAATCCACGCCGTGTTCCTTCCAGCTATTCTCCCCATTCCTTTTCCGACTATTTGCCTGCCCACAATATGGGCTTCTCTGACGTAAACCTTGCCAACCCTACGCAAGGGTTCCAGCATGACCCACCTCATCAATCACAAGAAGAGGTTTACCCCCATCCTCGATATGTGGTCAACGATGATGAATCAAAATCGCACGTCTGTCATCGTGCGTCTGTGTGCCAGTGGAATGATGGTCATGGCGCATGCGGTAAGACTATAAATGCAGCCAAAACCAAGGAACATATGTCATCATACCATTTCAAGTCGTCTTTGCCCTCTGCCAGGCGCTTGAAATGTTTGTGGAAGGACTGTGAGCTCCACAAGCCTGTGCGGCGAGATACAATCATCCGCCACATCGTCGAGAAACATCTCGGACACAAGTATCGAAGCAAGCTCTGGTTAGCCTCTCATACTAGGGCTGGCTCCCGTGGATCCCGGAAAAATACGCACTTGCATTAATGCTGATCGTGTGGCCTTCGTTTGTAATCTAATCCCATTTATTGCTCTAGTTTGTTTTTGCTGATCGCGTAGCCTTCGTCTGTAATCTAATACCATTTATTGCTCTAGTTTGTTTTTACTTATGTCGCTCGCCGTTGTTTCTGTGCAGACCATATACTGTGTATATCTGTTAGCCAGTCGCGCGTTAAGCTATGTTATTCCCTACTACTAGTTTCCTATACAATGCATATATAATACGTTTGACACGGTACAGCGCAGATAGTGAATATAATGATATCTCATCACCGACTGGAGGTGGCCAAGTATGTGACTATGTACTCTGACGGTGCATCGACATATTTGATCATAAGAGAGAGAGGACATGATTGGCACCTTCGTCTTATTGCCTCAAAGATGATGCGGAGACACACGCTTTCTCGCCTCCATGGACGATCTAGTAGCAGCCTTGCTCAATATTGGTATGAAATACAATGCATACTACATTTGTTTAACAATAATGATCAAATTCGAGATATGACATACCACCTAGTTTCGCGGGGTTCATACTACGTGCAACGCAAAAGGAGACGACACGAGTCTGATCATTAAGATCGACGGAAGCATATTGGAATCTACATAGAGATCTAGATGAATTCTCATTTGGAGGATCGACAGGGAATTCAGAACTCGGTTTGAAAATTTGCAAATCCTGACTCGGAGGTTGTGATGAGCTGTAAGACATAGATCCGATGTCGAACAGGAGAACACACGGTGTGTGTACTCAGCTGTACTAAGTGAGCGATTTCGAGGTCAAAGAGACGTATATAAGCCAGATCTATGAGCACAAATGTAAGTCAAGGCATGGATTTGATGAAATAATTCTTGAATACACGCATGAAAGCTAGCAAAAGAAAGCCAATGCAATGGCTATCGGCTGTTTGCATCATGTCTAGCTCCACTCAGGTTATCCGCATGTTCCAAGGCTCGGCTCCGAAATACTTTGGGCGACAGATCTTTGTGGGCTTCGATGCGAAGATAGTATACTACATCGAATTCGGAATGTTGAAGTTGAAGTCGACAAGGACGCATGAGACGTGACAGAGCACATCTAACCAGAGAGAGAGGTATAAATGCATGGGGCTAACAGCATGTGTGTGTGAGTAGACCTAGGGAGAGCACGCCGAAACACGTTCTGCAGACTAGCGAGAGAAATTTGCGAGAGGACGTCGGCTGAGAAGCTCGGTAAAGAACCGCCGGGCCCGCCGGCCCGGCCCGTTAATTTAGGTCGCGGTCTATTGAAAAGTCACCGTAGATAGTTAAGGCAGAGAATGCGAGAGCTATATTCATGACGGTCCATCACGATAGTGTCCCTTGTACAGCATATGCGACTGGTGTTCTACATGTCGGAAATAAAATGTACGATGAAGAGTTGTATAGAATGTACGAACAAAGAATGGGCAGGACCTTATATAAATCTACTAAGATACACACTAGCCACGAAAGCAGGCAAATCAGGAGGCATAATAGGACCGCCTCCTACATAGTACGACCCAAAGTGATCAGTCTTTCAAGTGCAGATGAAACTCACGGTGAGTGCTTGCGGCGAAATTTGTCCCCGTAGTGTATTTCGCGGATATGCCTGAGAATTGTATCTCGTCTTATGGTCCTCTGAAGCAGGCATCCCCTACATCGACATCGCACCTGGCAGTCGGAGTGCTGATGCTCACGAAGATGGTGCGACGATATATGCTTCATCACGGTCGTGACCGTATCCGCAGTAAAGCTACACTGGCCTTGGCTGTCGTTCCACAGGCATTGGGTTGGCGATTCTGATATATTAAAATTGTTGGATGAAGGTTCTTGTTCATGGGGTATATCCCTCCGATGGACATGCAAGAGCACGGCGGGAATTTTTTCGTCCGCGTACGGCATTGTGCTAGGCAATTGCGGATCGACGGCGTACCGATAGTTGAGCGAATCACTGGAACGGTAGCACAAAGATTGCCTTGCCGCACTTCGAAAACGTTCGTTCCATTAATAACACAGGATTAACATCATGTGAAGGGAATCATACCTTTGAGCATAATGTTGAGCAACCGCTTTCCCAGAACTCGACAGTGACGAGGTACTGTTTGACAATGAGTCCTCAACATGCGGGTCACAAGAAGCCGATGCACGGTAACTAGTTTTCGATTGAGCACGATGCTGCAGAACAGCTGATGCAGCATTGTTACAGGAGTCCATGTGTACATGATGCATACGGTTCTGCATTGGCTACGTGAATATTAGTATTTCACCACCGTGCATACTGTCAAACTGACATACCTCGTGAGTCATCCCTTGTGAACGTCCGGACGCTTTGACGTGTGCATATAGGTCTGAATCTAGCTTCCTGCCAAAGACATATGCACGGGAGGAGCATAGGGGGGTGGAGGAGACCCACCAAAAATCGTAGAGCATTCTCCAGTCTTTCGGGGAACCAGACGGTTCGTGGGCATCTGATCAAGCAGGAGACTGTTTTATGTAGCCTCGCTCCGAGAGAAATAGATCGCACAGAAGCAGACGTGACAGGAAACGGCCAAAAATGGCCTGGAAATGAATGACATACTTAGCTGAAGGTACTAGACGAAAGGCCATGGATATGAAGGCGAATACCCGGTGAACGTTTGAACACCGATTGCGGTAGCAGAAACCTTTTTCCAAGTCTGTTGTTTGACCGGAAACCATGTCATGTAGGTGCATGAATGATATTGTATACTTACCTGTTACCCCTTGCACAATCTCCTCTTGAAGCTTGAAGCCTTTCTTGTTATACTCGCGGTTAAGTTCAAGGGTGTGCATTTATGTAATTACATAAGAGCCTTTGAACGGAAATTTGTTTATTCCCACGAATGACATAGTTTATGAACGTGCATGTCCGACTCGGAGTCATCTACTCTATCAGCTCTGCCAGATTCTGCCGCGTTATAGGAAGTCTATCACTCAGTACTCAGTACTAAAGTTAATCCATGTATTTCTGCAACGCTGCAGTGGTGCGTTGACGCTGAGCTAATTCTGACAGGACACATGACCTTTAGTCCCGACGCTCCACTGGTAGTCTTGACCCTTGGCGCTCAAAATCAAAAGATTCATATACATTAGTGGCAATACGTTTTTCCTGGTTCGGGCCCAAGGCACTCACATGTCATCATTCATTCCTTTCTGGGTCATGAGCATCAAGCTTACTCGAGCTCGGAGCCACTCCAACCCGCCCGGCTATCAGCGAACTCATAGCCAAGGTAGATCAGAGCAGAACTTCTTTGTAGCTGATCATAATTGACGTTCGTGATCTAGCTTGTTAGCGCCGCGTGTGAGTGTAAGCACGTCGGCTTGCTGCATTGTTAAAGACCGCTTCTCGTCGGTTACAGACTCGGACGTCTCTATCAATGAAGTCTCGGCTTACGGTGCGAAATACCCTACTGCGAAATTCGGTGCGCCTTTTTGAGATCGTCTACAGGGACATCCTAAAGAGAGCTCCGAACTTCACTAGTACATGCAAGGGCATGAGTCTCCGGGTTGCCAATTCAGATCAAGCAACATGCCGTCGTCAGGGTCTATTTGCTTTCAAAGTATCATTAATCTGACCCCAAGGGTATCGCTGCGTTGTACGACGTGGGACTTTCTCCTCAGATAACGCGACTTCAACGGACCTTAAGAGCGTGGCGGGCTGATCCTGCCTTCTCCTCGGCCTATGGCCTCCTTTCATCATTCTTGTTACTCACCTTTACGTTCAAAGACGTTTTTTAAACTCGGAGTCATGGCAATATTCCTGTGTGTAAGCCCCTAGCGACTGGTAAGAATATTTTAGCCTTTCCTCTTCGCCTTGGACTGAATGGTTGTACGTACCACTGGTTCTAGGGCCGTACATAATTCTTAATCATTGACTTTTATGTATGCTTCTGGCGCAATGTTGCTTATGTATTTTCAGTTCTGGGGCTGACCAGCCCTATCAATATCCAATTACATTGTCCCCAACGTATTGCAGCATGCCGTACAATTACCGGTATGTCTGCCCGGCACTACCAACCTTTTTCCTTGTGATTATTATTTGTGTAGGTAGCCGGATTCTGAACTTCACAAAAAAGCTGCGGCAACTTGGAAGGAGCTACTGGTGTATGTCTATTTAGTTTTTTAGTGGGGAAGTACTGACGTTTGGATATAGGGTCATTCTGCATTGGCGAATCAGCCAGAATCGCACCCGGTCGACCGCTGAAGTGATGCTCAAGGCTATCCATAACAGAATATGTAGCCTTGACGTAGCGACGCTTCTTTACTCTCCGTGTACCTCCGTGCGACGGCCGGTGTGCTGCATCCCTGTATTTCTATTGTTTTGGCCACAGTCATACAGCGAGGCAAAGCCGGGGTCGGGGAGCATACTTATTATGCCATTTCGGGTCACCTTTGCCCCCCGAGAGGCGGTTTCTCATGCCACACTTTGCCTCCGCCGATTCCGTAAAAGCATCGGCCTACTCGAATGATTGTGGCGGAACCTTCGAGTTCAATTTTTTTACAATAATTTGCCCCCTCAACAGATAAATTTCTTGTGACCACGAAGGTGGGACACACCCTTGGCATTTCTTAGTGTCCGACATACTCCGGAGTACCCTTGGATCGCTATATCCGGAGAGCGTATCTGGTCCTGGAGCTGGAGTCGACAAAGATGTTCGAAACCTCGTTTGATGGGTACCTATGTATGGTAACGCATTGGCAGTAAGTACTATTATTCGCCAATTCAACAGAAGCCTTCGAGAATCGTAGTAACGCAAAGTTCGCAGGTCAGCGACACAACCCACTTCTCAGTGAATGGCTAAAGAGAAACAATTATCAATCCCCTGTAACATTAACGTGCAAGTGGTGCATGTAGTCTGTTAAGTAGTTCTAGTTCTCCAAGTGAAACGCAGCATATAACCTGTCAATCAAGGACCGACGCAAATTCTGCATAACCGGCAACAACATGGTTCCGGACTGCATGTGATTAGTAGTATTGTGTGCCGCGTGGCGACCTCACCGCAAGGAAGCCATCAAATGCTATAAATTTCACTTTCGTCAACGAGGGAGTATTGGAAAATACAAGCTGTATGAACGGTAAGACTAGAAATACCGGACATTGCTAGCGTGTTACAACTGACGCGAATATCTTTGAGGTTCCTCTATATAGCTCCAACCCTCAGGCCTCAGGCCCTCGGTCGGCAAGAATTGAGTGATGACATGAAACAGAAGTGTTGCTTCTGATATTCAATAGATTGGAAAGGACACGCCTGCATCTGCATGCCATAAAATTGTACGAAGACATTATTGCAACAAGCCACAATGTAATAGTAGGCTAGTTACTTTGAGTTGTGACAACTGTCGAAACAGAGCATATAATCAATTCCTTTCAATTCTCCTTTACCAAGGGAATACAACCAATGAATGCTATTTTGTCCGAATTGGCTCGAATAGTTTCAAACCTGGTACCATCCTTAGACAGGTTGGCCTAGCTCATGAGCTAGCTAGGATACTTGACTCCACACCGTGCCAGTGCCAGTGTACTTGGTGGTTTGAGAGAAAGCCAAATTAGGCATGTGCTGTAGAAAGCCATATGCGAAGTTCAGATCGGAAGTTCTGTCAGTGGCTTACTAGGCTACTTACCAAGGCTAGTACAGCCCATCTCTGAAACACTGAGCTCGGCGCTTCCAGCCAAATCATTATTCATCCCGTGTCATTCATCCTGTCGTCCATCTATTTAGACCCTCGTCCCTTTCTTTATCATCAGATATCCCAGGAGATTGTTTCAACCGTATAGACAATGAACTTTTTCAAGACCAAACCAAGAACACCTCCTGATATCGTCCGCGGCTTGCGAGATGCGATACCCAAACTCGAATCTGGGCCTTCAGGCAGTGAGACGAGGAGAAAGGTGAGCTTGATGGATGAACTTATGAACTCAAATGAAACTCACAACTAAATGGGATCGTGACCACTAGGCGGGTGAAGAAGTATCTAGAAATCTACAGGCAGTAAAGGGTATTCTATACGGTGATGGAGGTGTGCTGATCCTCCGCTGTTCACATCGTCCCTACTTACTAAGAGCTTCCTAGAGCCTTTACCAGAACTCATTGCGCAACTCGCACAAGAAACGTATTCAACAGACCTGCTCCTCCTACTCGTGCAGAATATCGCAAAGTTCGACTTCGAGGCTCGAAAGGATGTCGTCCAGATATTCAACAATCTTCTCCGGCGTCAAATTGGGGCACGGCTACCAACGGTGGAATACATATGCGCTAGACATGAAGACGTCATCTTTGCAGCTCTAGAAGGATATAGTAACGAAGAGGTTGCGTTGAACACGGGAATGGTGCTGAGGGAGATGTTGCGACACGAACAGTTGGCGAAGATCTTACTCTATTCTGATCAGTGAGTTCTATCATGCATTCAAAACTTATCATATCGAATGCCGCGCAGATTCTACATGTTCCCTCATCATATAGAGACAACATCGTTTGGAGTTTCATGCGACGCGTTTGCAAATCTCAAAGAGACATTAACACGGCACAAACCTATGGTCGCTGAATACCTGGACAAGAACTATGACCGTGTGGGTATCAAATTCTCATAATCGTGTTCATTGCATACTGAGCATTCTGCATAGTTTTTCGCCTCTTTCACAACCCTTTTACTCTCCAACAATTATGTTACCAAGCGCCAGTCTCTCAAGCTCCTCGGCGAAATCCTTCTTGACCGTGCCAATTTCAGCGTCATGACCAGATACATCGCTCAAGAATCCAACCTGAAGATGATGATGAACATGCTTCGGGACAAGAGCAAGAATATCCAGTTCGAAGCTTTCCATGTTTTTAAAGTGGGATTCCCTGAATTTATTTGCCGTCCGTATCCACTGATGGCAATTTATTGCTAGGTATTCGTTGCCAATCCAAAGAAACCACCTCAGATTGAAACAATACTAAGACGCAATAAGGAGAAATTGCTGACATTCTTGAGGAGCTTTCATAACGATAAGGAAGACGAACAGTTTAGCGTGAGTATTCATCCACCGTTTAAAGTTCTTTCACTTCCTACTGATATCTTCTGACTTATCAGGACGAGAAGCAATTCCTTATCGTGCAGATACAGAACCTGTGACGCTGGACGTCCTTATTTTCTTTTTTGTCCTCTTTGGAGCATCATTGTGATGCACATACCGCGGGTCCCTGTCATTTCCAGTTGAACATTTGTAGCAATTCGCACTTTCTAGTCCCTACCAATCATCCCCTGAGCGATATTGGCCTCTCGTGGACGTTCATAATCTCACCACCGACTGCTGCATATATCGCTGCTCCTCTGTACATAACTGATTTATAAGTCAGTTGTACTTATACATTCACTGTTGTCCATCATGGGTTGTTGTTTGAGCTGCTTAACACGAGTAAGTATTACTACTAGGACGATGAACTTGAAGGAATCAGTATATCAAGTAAGTACCACAAACGAAGCTGATTCTGGTTCTTACAGGCTCTGAACTGGGATGCTCCCCTAGCCCGTCAAGGATGACAACCTGACATGACTTGGCACGCCAGTTGGCCGACCAGAAGACATCCAACCTTGGCATGTGAGTGAGCGGTTAATTTTAGAAACACGTGACTCTCCAGTCTATCGACATCCCGATATAAGTGATGCTTATCGCAGTGCACTCGTCGTTTGTGATCTATCCCCGAGATTACATTGACTTTCAGCTCTAAACTCGATACCGCCAGTATGATTTATACCACCTTGTCAATGACCACTCGTGTTGCCACCGAATCACCTGAACCAATTTTCGGCACTATTGCATGTTTTACTTTTATTTCTTTAGATCTGTTCAAATTCGACGCACGACCAGTCACCATTAGTTCAGATACCACTATCACTCGTGCCGCCGGTTTTGTACATTGCGCTCTTGATCGCTAGAGAGATCCGGGTGGGTAAGAGGAGTTCTACCTTTGTTCTACCTGCTTAGTTGACTTGTGCTGTTTCGTTTTGAATGACAATCAGCTAGTTGACAAATTTGTTTGGTTATTCGCGTATCTCGTGTTTAAATATTATGATAGTCCATCCATGTAGACATCAGCACGAGCTCGGAGACGAAAAAAAAAATACAGGACGTAGAAGTCGGGGTATCATATAATGATATGGAAAGTACAAAAAGGGATTGGATGACGTGACAATAGCGAACCATAATGACATAGAAAAAGGATGAAGAAGCACACGAGAGCAATTCTATGACAGCATCCAAGACAGAAAACCAGCAACCAACTTTATATGAGACAACATTTACCAATGCATGCATAGCACACCAAAGAAAAAACAGGATTTATTCCTCTTCCCCCTCGTCTTCTTCTTGTATCGGATGTCTGAATGCAGGGCCTGAGCGGCTTGTGGGTAGTTGACGACGCCCCTGCTCTCGTATCTGAGGCATCAAACACATTCTCTGTCGGAACAGGAGACGGCCTAGCTGGCGAGTTGCCTTGTTTGGCCCTGCTATTGCTGTTCGGTAGAGTCAGTGAGGCAGTACGACCCTTCCCCGAGCGGGAATTATGATTCCGTGCAGGAGGCGACACAGGGGTCGGTGACTCGATGGTGGTGAATGACGAGTTCGTACTCGAACTCGACGGCATTTGACCCAACCCACCCGCAAACTCAGGCATGTCATCATCCTCATCCACCCAATCACTCTCATCGCCTAAATTGAGACTTTGCCTCCCAGTAAAGACATCTCGAATGTTCGCGGGCCCCTCTGGTCCCGGGGATATTGAAAGCACCTCGACAGGTAGATGCGTAGAACGGGACTGCCAGCCAGGAGGCTCGTGGCCCCAAGATTTTTTCCAGCCCGTTCGTCCGGAGGTTCCGGAGGGACTCATGAAAGGCGTGATCCGCTTTTGAGCCACAAATGTCGCACTGCCTGTTATCCCACGCCGCGGCGTATCGTCAAGCGAGCGGCGGGACGGGTAGCTCTTGTACGGAGAACTCGTGCGAGTGCCTTCTCCTTCCGAGGCTTCGTAAAACGAAGTTGGCCGGGAGGATGCTAGTGAGTGGACGGACGATGTAGCAGAACTGGTCCTATGGTGTACAGGTCGAGGTCCTGCCTGATGACGTATGACACGCGTTGACGAGGAAGACCCGGCTCGCCTGTGATGATATTTATGCATCGGTGAACTGTTGCGATAGTGCGCTGACCCATTAGACCCTGTAGATGGCGATTTGCGGTGCTTGCCAAGTGTAACACTATGAATAGAGGAGGGGCGTGATGAGTATTCTCCCCTGTCAGATCCCGGCGTATGAGCACCGCCATACGACCGCACGCTGGGAATTTGTTCTAGTATTTGAGGTGGCTCCAGAACTAGCAATTGCCCAGAGTTTCCTGACGACCGATGAGAATTTACACTGCTCGAACGGCGCGACGACGTCGAGTGACGTTTCACACGCCGTCCACGCCCAGTTCCACTACCTCTTCTCTTGACATTCGCATGACCACCAGGTGACATGGAAACAGTAGGGGGAATGGCAAGAGAACGGCTATATGAAAGTCCGCGTCCACTGCCTTGAGCTTGCGCCGCCTCCTTCCGCTTCCCTTTCTTATCTTCCTGGAACCACAATCTGAACGCAGACAATAAACTGGCGCGATTCCGGTTAGGTGGCACAACCTTTCCGTCATCTGAGAAGTTCGGGAGGCTCGTCAGCGTATCACCCGGAGAGTTCGCAGGTGTTGGTGCATGTGACTGTGGAGGAGACGTTCGGCCACCAGTGACCACCCACGGCGAACCAGGCAAAGGAGAAAGGATACTCGACTCTGCAACGGATGGGGTAGTAGGGATAATCACTTGGTCCTTGGGCTTCAAAGGCGGCGACTTGGTCAACTTGGAGGAGTTCCCGGAATTTCGGGGCTCCTCCCCGCCTCCAGTCCGCTTCTCGTGCTCCCTGGATCTTTCCCGCTCGCGTTCCTTGTCCTCCCCTTTCACGGCTTCGTTTGATTTTTTGCGCACGAGACCTGCGATTTCGAGGGCGTTCGTGGCGCGTTGCATAATGCTCACACTCCCAGAGCGTGCTTTGCTATCCCTCCTCCCTTTGTTGTCCTTATCTTTATCCCTGAAACTTCCGGTAGGTGTCGAGGGATTGGACCTGCCAGACGATTCAGCAGTAGTCGGTGACGGTGACAGAAACGGCGACTTCGCACGTGGCGGCGTCGTGGGCCGTGCAGATGATGGGACGGTAGGTGTCGGAGGCAACAAGGCAAGTTCAGGAGCACGATGTATCAGCCCCAGTGATGAAGCAATTGGGACATCCTCAGTCTGCACACCGATGCCACGCTTGGTACGTCTCCGAGAATTAGGACGGTCCTCTTTCTCCTCATCTTTCTCTCGCTGTTTGCTATCTGCAGGCTCGGAAAACTCGGGGGGCAATGGTATCTCTCCAGCCAAAACGCGTTTTTCCCGCTTGCGCTTTAGCATCCACCAAATAGCACCTGCGGCATCGCACGCATCGCTGAGAACAGAATGCACGATCTGACTAGTGTCAAATCCCAGTAGACTGAGACTATTGAGAAGGTCGCGTTCCGCGGGTGTGGAGAAAATTATGGGAGCTGGAGTACTGAGCAATGATGCAAAATCCTGGGGTGGGAGAGGGGCCAATGGCTTGTCCAGTGTTGGTGAACCAGAGTCGGAAAGGGTAGAAGATACAGAACGGCGCTTTGTACGTGCAGGTGTGCGTGTTGGATACGGGGGCGCCTTAGGGGTTTGATCGAGGTTTGTTACCGACCCTGCAGCGGATGGTGCAACGTTCTCTGCTTCAGATTCCTCTTCGATGACGGTTTCAGGCTGCCGAGTCAAGCTATCTTTACTGAGTTGAGAGCGCTGAGCATCCTTCGTAATCGTGGTTTGGCTCCCGTTACCCTGAGTTGTATCGAAAGGGTCCTTAGGAGTGTTATCAGGAGTTGCAGGGGGTGATAAATGGGATGATGCAGAAACAAATGATTCAGATGTAGTCGACGTCGCCGGAGAAATAGAAATTTCGTTCACCTGTATTTGAGTGTTCACGATGGGTTTCACAGGGAGGATAAAGGTATCGCGGGCAGGTGACGGTGATGGAGGAACATCATTGATACCAAGGAGCACTTGGTCAGAAACAGGGGCGGAAGGGGTAGATGTAAACCACGGAGAGGCCAGAATTTGTGGGATCGTCAGACGCTTGGCAGGATCGACCTCGAGAATACTGCGGACAAGATCACGGGCGTCTATGTCCACCGCTGGTAAATCACATCCAAAAAGCATGAAATTAATAAATACCTGTAGAAAGCCACTCCGGGTCTTCATATTTGCCTTTGATGACCTTTTCTTTCATGACTGCTTCGTCGTCGTCATCAAACGGAAGTGTGCCAGTTAGAAGACAGTAGAGAATCACACCCATGGACCAAACGTCAACCTCTAATGCGCCATCGAAATTAAAAGGTTCCAATGAAAGAAAGTAAGGTAGGCGAGCTCACCTGGGCCAAGGTAACGCTTGCCTTGAAGCATCTCAGGGGCCGCGTATCCCGTAGTACCGCAAAAAGTCTCCATGTAGACGCCACGGTCATATTCGCGAGTAAAACCAAAGTCGCCGAGTTTGACGCGACAGCGTTCATCAAGTAAGACATTTTCAAGCTTCAGATCTCGGTGAACGATGCCCTTCTCGTGTAGATATGCAACTGCAAGCGCAAGCTGACCAAAAATGATGCTGGATTCGCGTTCGGACAAGCGACCTTTCTCAGCAAGATAGTCAAACAGCTCGCCGCCACAACAGAGTTCTGTGACGATCCAGATGTGAGATTCGGTGGCAATAACTTCATACATCTGAGTAACATGGGGGTGGTGAAGCTGGCGGTGGTGGTGTATTTCACGGGTGAGGGAGGCAGACATTGCCTTTGGAATCTGCTTTATGGCGACTCTAGTAGAGGTGATACGGTGAGTACCTAGGCGAACCTTCCCGTACGCGCCTAGTGTGTGTCAGGTATAGGAAAGCAATAATAAGAATCGGAAGCCATACCTTCACCGATGACCTTTCCAAGGGTGTAGTTTCCGACAACCCTTATCTTACTCGACGAGAGTTCCTTCCCCAGTTCGTTATAGGCATTAGCAAGTTGTGCTTTGTGGTTCTGGGTCACGGAACCCGTATGTTTGTGGCCGTGTGCAGACATGTACAAGTTGAAATTTAACGTAGAACAGAAATGAGAGGCGCGGGCACAAGGGCCACAGAAGTAGTTCACAGATTGGCAAGAAATTCAGTTAAAGCACAGATGCCAGCCGTTTGGTAGGACAAGTTGCTCGATCCAAACTACTTCAAGTTTCCTCTGACAACTGTTGGACACAGCCAAGATTTCCCACGCCGTTCAACCGAAATAGAGCTTCAGTTCTTCCAGAATCCAGACTCGACAACAATCTTCAAGTAGTTCAAATCCGAGGGCCCGACATGGAGACATCATGATACACTTATAGAAAAACTCAGACATCACTGCCAAACTCGCAGATAAAAGGGTGAAGAACTTCAAAAAATGATTGCCGATTTGTATATCTCACCTGATCTCGAACAGTACCTAACTTCCACCTCGAATCACGATCAGGCGAAGAACAACTTCCTTATGAAGCAGAAGAAGATGAGAACTATCCCCGCGCATATTGTCCTTGGGCCCGACAGGCAGCTTCCCTGATTCGTTCCACATATGGGTGGTCAGCGGCTCAATTCCCACCTCGTTATCAACCTGCGCCTGGGTTCATTCAAGAGTTTCTTGCGTAATGTGACACCGGCACCGACAACTGCAATTCGCACCAGAAGACGCTTCTGACCGTATGCATGCAAATTGCAACTCCAGGACGCGATTTACACCTCAGCATCTCAGAAGCTTGGCAAGGGTGGACGATAGAAAATCTAAACGTTGTCGCGATTTCAAACGTTGTCAATTTCTTTTTACCAGTCAACGTGAAGGAATTAGGCTCTTTGACCTTCCTGTATGTACTCCGAATCTTCGATTCAAACTTCTTTCCACCGCTAAACACTGGACAGTCAATACTTCCGTGCTATATATATTCCCTCTGGTGACACTTACGATCCAATCGATGGCGTTGCCGAATTCAATGGACACCCACGATCATGTAAGATCGTAACCTAGACGTAATAGTCACGACTCTTAATATGATTCAACAGCCATTTTAAAGACCCACCTAGCAAGACGATGGGAATGATACTCCTTTCTCGGCTAATACTCGAACTCAGGAAGTGCGAGCGTGAAATTATACAAGGCGCCACGTGGTTGTAAGCTGGTGTGGATCCGGACGGACCACACTGCAACGCGGTACTCCTCATATAAACGTTCTGTCAAGACAGGTTTAACGTGAAGCACTTGCGCGATGGTATGACCATGTCAAGTCACAACTGAGCAAACAGCGTACACAAGAGGCGGACACGAACACAATGCGGACTGGGGCCAGGAGCAGAAAGAGGTCGCGGTCGCATATATATCTGGATGCAATCAGGGACAAAAAATCAGATATGGTTCAACAGCATGGTCGACGTCATGAGGAGCCTCATCGATGCATCGAGCACGCGGGACACGACAGATGCATTTGTGCAGAAAGATATATCCATTTCAAACTGCGAATGCAAGAGTCAACAAAGCTCAAAATCATTGAACCCAAGAGTGTATATGGTGCCAGGTCAAGACTATGTACCGCGTCAGCAGTTTTCCCACGACATGGCCTAAGACTCCCTTCTCCCACTCATCAGGGTCATATGTAGATCTTTCGAGCGGCCCGAGATCATCCGGGTTTTAAAAATTGTGATTATCTAACTACTTAAAAGTCTCTTCACTCCTTCATCGTTCAAGACAACTTTCAAAGCCACGTGTCTAGTTCATTCTCTATGTAGGAATGTGATAGACCTGCACGCGATCTCCGAGTCCGAAAGGAAGAAAAACTCAGCAATCAACGACATACATTACACAATACATACTTTGGGCCGTGCTGAAAATTGAAATATCATACTGCGAGGTATAGAGGGATGGTTCATAGAGGCTTCTCATTCCGAGTCGACCTCAGGATACCTATGCATGATGTGCCTGAGCTCCACGTCTGGAACTCTCGGTGTAAACACGATAGGGCAAGAGACACGTGGTGACACCAGACCCATGAAGCCCATATCATTTAATGGCTTCGTATGATCTAGAGTGAGCTGGAAGGCCCAAAACAGAAGGACCGAGTTGATCCACACCGATCTGCACCGCTCGAAATAAGCTCAGAGGATTATGTACATGAAAGGATACATTTACCTGTTCGCAAGGTGTATACCGGGGCATACACTGGGATAACAGACAATCAAATAGAATATCCCGAAAAAGACGACCCTGCTTACCGCCGACCAAACCCATAAACAAAAAATGTGATATCGTCTCTCAATTCACCTTGGTCATTCATCCAACGCTGAGGCTTGAACACGTCAGGATCAGGGTAAACTTCCGGATCTTTCGAGATGGCCCTGACAAGGTAATCGTAAAGACGTTCGCAATTTGAGGGACGACATTTACCAATTGCTACCGAGTACCGTAGTTCCGGCGGGAATGCAGTAGTTTTCCTGCCAAGTGGATATCAGATTATCATTCGCACGAGAAATTATTCAAAGAGCACTCGCCCAAAACACATCTTGTGTTGTTCGGTGAGGAAACCCTGCAGTATGAATGATGTGAAATTCAGGTATGGGACCAACAATAAACATACTCACCATTGGGACTCACCGGTCTCCATCTGAGAGCCTCGGAGATAAAAGCGTGCAGGACAGGAAGAGATTGTTGGTCAGCGAAGGTCGGTGCTGTCGTGGAGAAATCATTGAATCGACCATGCAATGAAATACTACGGAACTACCTCGGTGCCTTCCTACGACCGCATCAAGCTCAGCCCGGACTTTCGCTTGCTCCTCGGGAAAGCATGCCGCTGCCATTAGCATCCGTGCATATTGCCGCAGCAGTCTAATACTTGATATCAGCCACATATCGTCAGAAACAATAAACCAGGCCTCACTGAATGGCTTCCAGCTGCAAAAAAAGTGCCAGGAAGATAATGCGCCTCCAATTCTGACAAGCCAAGGATATGTTCATTTTCTAGCACATATCTCCCGAACGAAGGACCAGCGTCCACATTACTCTGCTGTGGGATAGTTGGGATAACATGCGAGAACTGGCAGATCAGACATGCGTACCAATTGTTGTTTCAAGCGGTTCATCTGACCAAAGTAGATTTTCCGGCTAACCTCAAACTCGCTGTTTAATTTTCTGCCGTACCAAGGAAGGTATCTGAGCCAGGGAATCGTGTCCACCCAGTAAGCTCCAGGTTGCAGGACTGTCCGGAATACAGTCATGTACTGATGAATCGCTCTTACTTCGGGGTCAGCCGCAGACGTGGGTGTATCCTTCCCATATGCCACTTTCAAAACCGTCGTTGCAGCGTAACTTCAAAATATTCGTAAGTAATATACCCCAGACCTTAGAAAGTACTTACCTTAACACATGGCTCTGGAAGTTGGATGGATCATCGAGAATGTCAAGGACCGTGTTCTTCGCAAATGACATCTGCAAAGGCTGATACGCCTCGGCTGCCTTGGGCTGGAGATGCGTATGAACTGCTCTGTATCACGTTGCAATGTCAGATAGCGGCTTTTCTGCGACGGCACGCGAACTACGAACTTACGCATCCGACGCCACCTGTCCCCAATGCGTGCAAGACCGATGGCCAATCCGCCGGTGATCATTTGTCCAGAATTCATGGGAGGACGATCAGCCAGCGCTCCGCCCTGCTTCTCCATAATGCCCACCGCTGCCTACAGCAGAAAGTTGAGCCTGGATGACAACTCAGAGTAGAGAAACTAACTTTGTAGCGGCCGATTATAACGACTTTCTCAGTTCCTGCGCGAATGGTAATTACAGGACCGCATTCGTCAATCCATTCTGCTACAGTAAGAAATGGACTGGCCAACGATAAGACATGATTAGCATTCAAAAATAATAGTAGATGGGAATCCTCACTGGCGAAGGGGAAGGAAGTGTCCCATAAGTCTCCAATTGGGAGGGGAAGGTGGGAGAGGAAGGCCATTCCTTGATCTAGAACGATAAGCCCGAGCAATCACTGTGGCCACCACAAGACAAGTCGTGACACTGAGGACGAGCCACGTGTTATCATAGATGGGCTGGTAAGGCAGCAGTAGCATGGCTTGGAAGGGCGGAAGATGGATGAGACCTCATCGAAAACACATTTAATACCCCTCACCAATCGTGGCTACCGCACGATGCCGGATGAAAGTTATACCTTTTTTCCGATGGATCAGTGCCAAGAGGCGCTGCAGCTGGGTTGGTGCTGGCGTGTGATCATTAGCTGATTGGTAGCAGGCTGGAAGTTCGTTTAGCAGCTAGTAACCGGCGAAAGAACGATATAGAACCCTGACTCTTTTCGGTCTTTGCGCTCAAGTACTGCAATTGAAATGCGTGAGCTTCGAAAGAATCAGCGTGGGATCATTTGCAAGCGCAACAGCTGCATTGACTGCATCTTCGTCGTCAGCGGAGTCACATTTGTAGTAATTGACATAGACAGTGATAGGTTCTGTAGGAACCATGGTAGGGGAAAGTGGGAGAGGTCATCAGAGACAGCGGAAACAGCGGCCAAAAGCGCCCCAATGCCAGCAGGCTACGTTCCGATGGTGATATTATCTGCAACATCGCCGAAGTTAAGTGAGTCGTAGAAAATGTAAAAAGGAAAGACACTGCAGAAAATCGATAAGGCCATCCAGTCGGACAAATACTGCGGGCAAGTTCCAAGTCATGATAGCGAGTTCAGTGAGTAGGTGAATGTGCCACCCACCGTAGTCTGAATATATACTCATATTACTCATGTAGAGCGGTTGATGGCCACTGTCATTGCGTAAGAGTCTATGCCTTCTTGACTGGTCTCACGCTCGCCCCCTCTCGCATGTGTCTTTGATTATCTGGTCAGCGCCAACAAGCTCTATTCCAAGGACTCAACTAAAATGGGTGTGAAAGCGAAGGTAATGATCAATCGGTTTGACTCACATCAAGCTCAGATAGAAGCGATCTATAACGAACCTCGCAGGTTACTTTCGGTATATGTCGCTCGCAATCACCCTTTCAAAGACCATCCTGATGGTGTCGTGCTGATCGTTGAGAAATCGGTCTTGGGTTTGACTACCGACTATGCAGACCTGAACATCCTCGCAAAGATTTACGAAGCTTGAGTAAATACACCGTTTTCAGAATGCTAGCGACCATTGAGAGGATGGCTTTCACAGGTGCGACAGGAACCGTGTCCATCATAGAGCAGACTGCCTAGGAGTTTGATCACACTGTGGTCCTGAGAGTCCTTGGGAAAGTTTCAGAATAGGGTTGCTTAGTATTTGGTTCGTCCTGTGTTGGACATAGCCCTATACGCGGGGGGCAATTACTCCCACTTATCTATCGTATGTTGTGTTGGAGTGAAACATACGAGCAACTCTGACATGTGACTCTTACCTTTGGCTTCTTTCATCATCGCCTGACGGTCGGTGGTAGAAGCGGGTTTCACTCGTCAGCGAGTGCGGGCAACACAGTATTCCAGTTACTGGTGAAAGTGAGAAACCGTGCAGGATAAATGATACTGGCGTCCATAAAATACGTATCTTCAAGTGACCCAGCCAAGTCGGAGGATTGCGCGCGTACCAAGTTCAAGAGTAGAGGCTCGCATCAGAGTCCATGCGACGCGTTTATGGTCCAAGGATCATTCTTCAAAAAAGTCGAAAGCAGGGTAGTAATTAAACATCAGTCAAAGCATGATAAGGCTCAAGCGCTGATACCTGGCAATAGCACGCTGAGCCCGCCACGCCATCGACATTAATGAGCAAGAAGCATAGAAATTCTATTGTTGTTACGTATTATGATGTAGAATATTCTCAAAAAAAGATTCCTAATAAAGAGAACTAGGGTTAGGGTTAGGACGGCAAAACAGCAAAAAGCAAGGCCCACCCAGCCAGAGTGGCCATGGTGGGACGGGAAAATATTGAGACGGTGCATGAGCCGAAGCTCATACAAACCGCAGACACCCTCTGAGGACAGGGTCGCCGTGCTATGAAAGGTCTCCACGGCCCACGAACCTGAGACATGAAGAAGCCTGTGCCATCAAGGTAAGTATGAAGAATTCTAATCCTATCTGGTCACATTTTATACTGGGCTGAGCGTGCACGGACCATCAATTTGCGTGAGAGCAACAGCGCTAAGCGCGTTTCTTCATTTAGTCGTTTCTCAAGCTCTCAGTCACGATCATTCTTGTAATCTTCGTGGTTCACGTCTCCTCATCATTTCATCTCATGCCGATTGACTGGACTGGAGATCAATCCGTCGCGTTTGCGTATATCGCTCGAGTCGTAGACAGGTTGACCACTAAGAAAGAATCTAATGCAAGTTTGTCACGGCCACTTTAACCGTGGACTAGCTATAGGAAACCTCGGACGAGAACCTATGGTGGTTTGCTTCCTCACAGACAAGAGTGTTCTGTGGTGCGTATCCTCTTATAAGTCATCTGCCATAATTCAACTTTCATGAATTACATAGTGCAACAAAATATGATGTACTTGCGCTGATCTTTGTCGACACTGTCGAATCTCGATCTTGGAAGTAGCGGTTCACAGTACTACGAAAATCTCACCACGAGGTCGCTGAGAGCCATTTCCGACACACTCAGGCTGTCGTTCTTTTCGGTAATCATTCATCAATAATTCAAGCCAGCGGCATCCAAACTGTAAGCTCACAATTAGATTGCGGTAAACACGCGTTATTATAGTAGAGGTAGTTCAAGCCAAATTTATTTGCTATGGAATCGTTCACTATAACTTCTTGAGCATCTGCTCAATCGATTACTTCCGCAACTGCCTCGTCCTCGATATTGAGTGTACTGCACTGCGGTGGTCTTTCAAGCTAACCTGTTGTGAATAGGAATATGGGCGAGAGAGATTAGATGAACGTCTCGTTGTCATTTCTCGCAATAGGAGATGTAAGGGTGCGCATTTCGTGCAATTGTGTAAGTTCCGCGTTTATAGCTTCCTCCCACTTTGACCAGTTTACTGATACTTTCGCTTCATTCAGTGTATGTGGTTCAGTGGGATCGAAGCTGCCGTTGTCAGCTATGGCTTTTATTATAACATGAGCTTCAGTTTGGGTTAGCTCTATTTCTTCCTCATACCTGCTTCCGTCAAGGTAAGCTCATTCTCTAGCTGGGTCGTTTAATTGACGACAATCTTACCTTACTACTTTTCTCCGAGTTCTTCTGGGCAGTGTATCTTCAGGTGAGTGAGTCCGTTTTCTATTTGGAGAATCGTTTCTAACGGTTCTTCCTGATTGGTTTTTATTCTTGTCACATGGTGATATTGGTACGTCATCCTCTACCATGCGTTCATTTTGATTTTCGAGTGGTTTATTAGGTGTCCGCACCTCAGCTTCCCCTGGTGGCTGTGTCTATACTACCTATCTCCCCCTCGCGCTGCACATCATGCACTTGTCGGGGAAGTCCTTTATGTAAGAATCTATAGTTCCTACTTACTCGGATTTGACATGTTTGGATAGTGAGTGTATCAGTAATACAATATGATGTCATCAATCGTTGACCAACTATAGGATAGTACTATGAGCACATCGCCTGTCAGACCCTCCCCAGCGAACGTTCTAAGGGTCCTTCACTTATCTACCGGTATACGTAAAAATGACTTTTTAGAATCTGTCATCCACATAAGGTTGACGGTTCAGGGGCACTCCGAGAGTTATTTCTCACGAATGCATAGCCGCATCGTCAGGCTTGCCTTCTGTGTAGAACTCGTTGAAGTCAGCTGGTTTATATCCTCCTCACCAGAAGACGGGGCACTTGTGATTTCACAGCCTCGGGTGGCGCCGGGACTAGTGATTCACAACCGGTTTGGTGTCCTGAAATCCCGCGACGCAGCCTTTGAAATCATCGTATACTCCCGGCATGACTTTTGCCATACTGACCGGTGGCTCGTGTTCTTTCAGGCGCACATTCGAGGTATAAAGGTATGGACCAGACACACAATCTAGGCATTCAACAAGTCACAATGTTCTCTCAAGCTCTCACTGTTCGCGCTGATAGCATCGCTCGTCATTTCGAGACGGTCTTCCTTTTTACAAAAAATGATATCAGAACCACTCTGATACCTGTCGTATGTGCCAACCATTGTACCTTTCGCCCCCTTGTTCAATTACACTTTTCAGACCATATTCGCATTATCTGTGGCTCCCAAATATGATCCCACCCACGCTTGGAATGCTCCTCTGTGGATATGGTTCCACTTATTGCAGTTCAATATCGCGAACCAGATCCAGGATCCGGAGGAGGACCGCAAGAACAAGCCCTCCCGTCCGATACCTGCTGGTCGCATTTCTGTCGACAGCGCAGCTGATATGCGCTGGGTGATGGTCCCAGTTTGCTTGTTGCTATCGTTTTGGTACGGCACTCAGGCTATGCTGGCCAGCACCGTTTTTGCAGCGTTGACGATCTGGTACAACGAACTTCACGGTGATAGAATGGGATTGTCGAAGAATGCACTCACAGCCATCCTTGGTGGGTGTCTGGAGGTCGGAGCAACCGTCGCTGCCGGTAAATCTATCTAGTCACAAAAAATCTATCATTTTGCTCATCAAGCGTACAGGTCCTCGCAACTCGTGCATCGATAAGGCTGGTGCTTTGGCGGTCGCACTTAGCTCGATAGTCTTTGCGACTACGCTTCATGCGCAAGACTTTAAAGATGAAGAGGGCGATCGCCTCACTGGCAGGCACACGCTACCCACAATCTTCCCCAAAGCCGCACGCTTTTCAATGATGTTCGGTCTTCCCCTCTGGTCATATGCCTTGAGTTGTATCTGGAAGATAGATGCGCTCTCCACCACTGCATTTGTACTTTACGGCGCATTTGTAGGAATCCGGTTCGTGATGTACAACACGGTAGGCGCCGATAAGCAGTCCTGCAAATTTTATAGTGTGAGTCAAAATATTGCTTGGAGCACACCGAGTGAAGCTGACAGTGGACTCATACCAGCTGTGGTACGCGCTCGCTCATCTGCTTCCAGGTTACTGGCGTTTCTTCTATGGTGTTTGAGTATCTGGAGCTGAAAGTCACATTTGTCCCGTTCTAACTTCTAATGATATACTACTTAATAGCCTAAATGTTACATCACACAAAAAATTCAAAACTAGTCAAAAAGCTTCAAAATGTTTAACCTTGGTATCATCCTCTGACGGCCGGTTGATCGTAAGTCCACACATCACCTTTCGACTCAGCATGGCCAGATCTCGTGCTTATATAATAACCAAGTCGACTTAAAAACCGTCCATCACACGCCACTCATCTTTTCCTCTAATCATCCACATAACTAGACGCTTAAAACCACCGGAGTTCACTTCTCTTCAGTTGACCTGCAGGTATGGGAACCAACGGGCACTACGTGGTCCGCTATTGGCACATGTATTATCTTTCACACCACGGTAGTGATGGTTATCCAGAGTGGCTTGGCTTAAAGGTGCTTCAGTATATACGGCAGCCCAATGCCATCGCGACCTATCAGAAAGTGTTTGGAGAGATGCTGGATGGGTTGAAGAGCCCTTCGCATTCTCTATTACTGATAGAAGGTGGTGATGAAAATTTCCGATGGGCCCTCCCAGCTGCGGCCAGAAACTTGTGGCTGGACCTACGAGATTGATCTTGATCGCAATATCTTCCATGTGTGCGGCATGCCTTTTTTCTCCTTGGAATGTCTCCCAGATGACGCCGTTTTTCTCCAATACATCTCCGATGATGGCATCACTGCAGATCATTACGGCCACTGCAGCTTGCCTGTTAGAATGTCCCCGGAGAACAGATACAAAAAGCCAATACCGCCAATTGTCCACAATTCTGAACTCGAGACGTACCAGTCTTTGATGTGCACCGGATCTCAAGTGGCTCTGAGTGATCTGCTCGCCGTCAGTGACGGACTTTCTCAAGACGAGCACGTTCGGGTCACATTGCTAGAAGTCATGATTGGGCAGTGCATGTTTAGCTCAGCCATTGGCAAGGAAATCTACGGAATAGAGCTTTTAAACGACCACAACCAGATCACGGACGATCAATGGTCAATTGCATGCTTCATGGCCAGCATTACATTTATTCCTCAGATGTTCGACGACGTGCGGTGCATTTGCCATCCCAAGCTGAAAAGAAAGGAGTTCACGTGGGTTCGCGAAGACACTGTTGTCTACATCGCAACACATCTATATGACGAGCGATGCCTACAGGCTTCCGTGTCACGTCTGATCAACGTGATCTTGGAGCAGACGAATCATTCTGGTCATTACTTTGGAATCGCGTTTTCCGTCTTCCATTGTGCAGTCGTCAAAGTCGTCAAAAACGCACACACAATGTCATTCAGCCACACGAGCGCCCTCCAATTTTTACCATCATTCTACGCAGATTCACCTTCTACGCCAGGCATCACTGCTCTCGCCCGTCTTGGATATCGCATCGACCCCGCACTCTTTCGGCGTGCTTTGGAGGCTTGTCATTATGTGCGGTACAGTGACATTTACCTGAAGGAATCCCTCGTTCAGAGAGCTGATAGAAGTGACGATATACCACCCACCACCATCTGTCCAACGCTGCCTCTTGAACTTTGGCGAGAGATCGCCTGTTATCTCACTCATCCCTTTCACCTCATCGTCCTCGGATTGGTCTCAAGACTGTGTCGTCAAGCAGTCTTGATGGTACTCCGCTGTACCCACCTCTGTGGCTATCGCCTGGTCTCCGCTCCCCAAGAGAGACCAGAGTATAGGATGGAAAACCTCTCGCTACGGGCAGCATCTTTTTCCGCTGTACGAAACGGCCTTCTTACTACGGTGAATGTTGGAGTGGAGTTTCGCACAATACCATCCAAGAGCATGATTACTCCCCTCAGAATTAAAAATTCATCGTTTTATATTGCCTTTTCAGCCGGTCCTTGACGCCTGCTAGGGAGGAAAAGCTTCCTTGAATAGAAAAACAAAGCTCTCGCGGCGTTTAGCACAATCAGAGACCCTGATTGAGATGTCACCGATCCGGGAGCACACATGGGTTCCATGACCCCTTCATAGACTAAGTATAGTTGATGTTGTAACTTGAGGTCCACTTAAGACTGCGCAACCAATTTATTTGTGGAGAACTCCTTGAATCACAGCAAAGACGTGCTACAGTCATGCCAGTGTTTACAGAATATCATGCATCAATGCATCACGATTCACCATGGAGTGGTGCATGCAACGTGATTTCTGAATCCTCTTTAGGCCTGTCCATGTCAGTACTACTGAATGACTGGCTCCTTTGAGTCAGCCATTATATGTTGCACAACTCGTGACAATTTGAGTGTATGTAAATCATGTTCCATTAGCCTAGCTTGTGATCACGATGTCCAGACAAAGTAACAAGAACATCAGCAAACTAGGGGTGTACTGTATAATTTCGACCTTAGGTTCGTGGGAAATTCACTCCCACATTATGTAATCATTTGTAGCATGTTCGTCGGCTGTTGTGACGTGTGACACAACCTAAAATAGGTTCATTGAGTTGTCGACCACCGCGGCGTTGGCTCCAGCGATGCCTCTAGATTTGCAAGGATTTGCACTAGTTCTGTGTTGGCTTGAAGTCTGCCATTCAGGTTGGCAATACTCAGCTCGATTCTGGCTCATTTATAGGTGTGTGTCGCACAGTTTGTGTCTTAGCTACCAATTACTCATGTTTTCTCACAGCAATCCAGCTTCAGATGGTGAACCCATTCCATTGGGAAGGGACAAGTGCAGACATGTCGCAAACAAACAATATGGTGCATTTGAGGAGCATTAGCATGTACTAGTACAGTAATATGTCTTGAAATTGCGTGAATACAAAGTGTCACACATTTAGGTTCGTCAGCTGAATTTGCATGTGACTGTCACAAAAAATAGGTTAGGTTCGTCGGGCTTGCGACGGTGTGATGAACCTAAGGTCGAAATTATACAGTACTAGACAACTCTGAACAACTCTGGACAGCGTCACAGAGCCCACAGAAAGGGTTCTCTCTGTGTAGCTCTGTACAAATTGCATAGATAGCCTGTACAGAATTGTGCAGATCTATACAAAGCACATATACAGCCTGTACAGGGCTGTACTGAGTACATAAGAGTTCATGCAGAATGGTACAGAAGTGCGACAGAAGTCTACAGAGGCCAAACAGATGAGGTACAGAGCAACACAGACAAGGTACAGCAGACTCAAATTCAATAATAGAGCACCAATCAAATCATAATTACATTGCCAATTGTCAATACATGTATGTAAATGTGTCTAATCGAGATTCAATTTGAGACCCCAATCATGGCGCTGGCCAGTATGACTGCAAGTCAAAACACTGAACAGCGTCAACTAAATTAGTATATTGATAGATAAAATCACATACCCTGCAGCACGGGCCCACTTCTTGTGAACTGCTTGACATTTATTTGAGTGGTAACGGTCATGGTGCACTGACGTGTAGAGTTCAATGATGTTCTCATAGATAGGTTGATACAAGTTGGCAGCGAATTTTGTCAGCTGATAGACCCCAGTCTTGTACTCATTGATGGCTGCAGCAAGCTAGTGGAAGTGAGGCCTGAATAAGTAGGGAACTGCACGGGTACAGGTAACCCGCAGCGGGTCGCGGGTACGGGTCAGAATTTTGTGACCCGCACAAATACCCGTACCCGTGATGTACCCGTCACAGTCGCAGTGTAGCCATTCTACACTTGGGTGCATTCACAGCGCGCGCACGTGGTGCATGTAGAGTTGACTCTAGATGGGGAGTTGGTGGTATTAGGGCTGCAAAGGTGCGTGTTTTAATGCTACTTCATCACACTAACTGATGATTTTTATTAACTTTATTGTCAAGTCCCACAGCTGAATTCTATTGTCATGTGAGTTGTCCTTTATCATTCTTTCTTGTCTTTACTCCTTGCTCGTTTTCTCAGACCTCCGCTGCACCCTCTCATACATTGTGCACACCCTCTCGTATCTTGTGCACCCTCTCACACCTCTCAGACCTCCACCCTCTCATACATTGTGCGCACCCTCTCGTACATCCTGCGCACCTCTCTCATGGCTCCAATCCACCCTCTCGTGCATCCAGTGCACGCTCTCATGAGTCCGAGTCCGTCGATCCTCGTTCGAGCAAAAGCCATGCTGATCCGAGTCATTGCCCACCGTTCACAGTTGGTCAGTCCGTTGATCCTCGTTCGGGCAAGAGCCATTTTCTTTTTTTCTTTTTACTTAGTGTTTGTACTGACTCAATCTTAGAGTGACAACATTTTTGACAACCTCCCCGCACTTGCAGTCCCCAAACCTACTAACTCGGGCTCCAAACTCGACTGTTACCTTAGTACGGACATGGAACATGTCACCAACCCTATCACTTGGTGGCAAGAACGTCGCAAATCATTCCCCCACCTGTCATGCATGGCTATTGATTATCTAACTATCCCTGGTATGTGGCATTATGTTTAATGCCTTGTAAGCTTACATTGCCTATAGCTACTTCTGTAGACGTTGAACGTCTCTTCAGTCATGGGCGTCTTGTCCTGTCACATGTCAGAAATCATTTATCGGCGCAGTCGACACGTGTGCTGCTTTGTGTCGGCTTATGGAATGAGTTAGGCCTGGTCAAATCTGAGGATATCATTTACGCGTCTAAGCTCCCAGATGTCGTTGGCAAAGAGGAAGCAATGAATGAGGGTTGGGACAGAATCCAAGTAGATTAGTATTACATTTGTTGTTACAATTCATTACAATGCTCTTTGTAGTGACCCGCGGGTATACCCCTCGTGGGTAATACCCTGGGTCCGTTTGGCTGATACCCGCAAGCAAACCCATACCCGCACCACAGGTATGGGTATATCTCCGGGTACAGGTATGGGTCTGACTGCGCACACCCACAGGTTTACCCGTGCAGTTCCCTATGAATAAGAAGGCAAGGGATTGACACCTACCGCAGTTGCTGCAAGTGCCACGGCGCCCTCGGGAACGGCCTCAGCAAATACATTCGGGAAGGCCTTGGCAAGTGCATTGTCGCCCTTATAGAAAATGGTACTGCACAGCTCGCCAAGCACGTCATGAGCGAGGTTGTTGGTCCTCCCCTAATGAGAATATTTAGCATCTTGAATTGTGCCTCTCATAAACTCACCTGTTCATCGACACTGTTCTGCAAGAAATAACCTCCATTCAATAACTTCATGACTTGTTGACTGACATAGTCTTCAAACTCCTTGTCATCGTCAATGTCTGATGGTAGGATGGACGTCTTTCCAAGAGTGGGGATAAAACCCAATGGTTTGAGACGCTGCTTTGTTAGCCGAATGTGACCTCTTGGGTGGGTTTACAACCTTGTCCTCTTCGTTGGCTGATGATTCACCTGCTGCCTGTCGACGCAGATTCTTGAGTCTATCCGAGTCAGGTGTGCGAGGACAATGGTTCTTCCTATGATGGTCCTCAAGGACATCATGTACGGAACCAGCGTTATTAGGGCTGCCAGTATGGTGGTTTCCTCTACCTGGGTTGTTAGTTGCTTGGCGGCGCTTTGGAGGAGATGGGATGTTGCTATCCATTGGTGAAACAGGGCGAGGTCGAGATTTAGGCATATTTTTGTTCACATGGGGAGGGGGCACAATAGCACAATCCTGTTTCTTCATGCGGGGAGGGGGTAGAGTAGCATCATCATCAGTAGACTGAGATGAAGAGGTTGGATCTGCACGTTTCTTTGTCTTCATGCGAGGGTTGTTAGTGCTTCGGGGAGGGGATGGGATATCATCATCTGCGGACCAAAAGGGAGAGAGAGGACGCATGTGCTTCTGTTTCTTTGCATGTAAGTCATCAGTGCTGCGGGTAAGGGACCAAATTTTGCCATGATCCATGGCATCTGCAAATGGAGCGTGCCTGCCATTAGCTTCTGTGCACAGTGGACAACAACTTGGATCAGCATGGCTCTTGCTCGAAGAGGACTAACACACTCACTAACTACAAATGGGGGGTGACGATGCTGATCAGCATGGCTGTTGCTTAAACAAGGATAGACACACTCACCAACTACGAACAGGGGGCGATGATGCCAATCAGCATGGCTCAAACTCAAAGGGGACCGACACACTCTGTTAATGCTAGACACAGTGTTAGCCCTCAGTTGTGATGGAATGAGTATGTACCTAGACGCAGTGTTAGCCTATGAGCATCTGTTAGTATCTAAGTACAGATCGAATGATGCAAAGAACTCACCCTCAGTCGTGATGGAACAGACTGAGGGGAAAAGACAATGAGAGTAAACATATATACGTAGGTTTGAATAAGTCCAATCTCCATTCATTGCGTCGACAGCATGCATTCCAGCCCTAACACTCCTCCTCGACGCGATAAGCAATACTCCTCCTCGATTCACTCACTGTAAACCCAAGGATACACGAAGGTGTTCGAAGTCTTTGTGTGGCAATGCCTTTGTGAAGATGTTGGCAGAGTTATTGAGGGATCATACGTAATGCAGTGTGAGTTGACTGAGTGCAACGCGCTTGCTAATTGAATGAATATTGACATTGATGTGTTTCACTTTGGAGTGGTAGGATGCATCCTCAGAGAGCGTGATGCCGCCAGTGTTGTCGCGCAGGAGAGGGGTAGTAGATGGTTGGATGAAGTCAATTTCACAAAGTAAGGTGCAGATCCAGGCTAGCTCTTAGCAGCATCTGAGGCAGTGACATACTCAGCTTTGCAAGTTGATAGAGATACTGTCTTTTGTTGGCACGCGCTCCATGTAACCATACCCGAACCCAGGGCAAAACAGTAGCCACTGACGGATCTCCAGGTGTCAGGACAATTAGCATAGTCACTGTTGGTATAACCCATCAAGTGTGCGGGATGATCACCTCCAAGTACAAGGTGGAGGTCTTGTGATCCCTTGAGGTAACGGACAACATGTTTGGCTGCGTCCCAATGGATGGGCCCATAACAATCAAGGTGACAGCATAGTTGTTGTACGGCATGAGCAATGTCTGGTCGAGTACCAATAGCGAGGTACATGAGGGATCCGATGAGTGAACGATATGGAGTGTGAGACATGAGTTCACGTTGGGCGTCGTTAGAGGGAGCATGTGTGCAACAGGGAGAGGTGCAGACTGGATTCCATAGGAGTGGACACAGGGACTGCATCTTTAAGGTCAAACTGGTGAATCACACAACCAATAAGTGCAGTTTGCGAAAGACGAATGGTATGAGTTGAACGGTCCACACTCAAGGGCTATACCGAGATAGAAACAGGCTTCACCAAGATCCAACACAGTCTATTTGGTATGTAGCTCAGCTTCAAAGACATCAATGGCGCTTTTGGTGCTCCCAACAGTGAGGAAATCATCGACGTTGTAGCACTCGAGCTCGCACTAGGCTCGTATTCAGCCATTTCACACATCACGTCAAATAGTCTGTCACACAATATTCACTTCCCGATGCAACCTAACACATATCCGCTGAACCCGACACTTTGACCAGCAGGACCCGACACATCGGCCGCATCGGACCTGATGTTTTTCCCTGCGCACTTGTCCTATCTGTGTCTTGTCTTGTCAGCTAGCCCCACTAGGTGCATAGTTGATTATTTCGCACATTACTCACGTCGTAGCCAGTGCTATTACATGTTTCCCCATAGTCCGCAGTGCCTTGTGTTTATTTACATGTACATTGGACCCGAAATTCTTCGGCCACCACTTTTGCCTATAGGGTTCCGGATTTCTACATACTTATATATATATAGGTTTCCACATAGCTCATTCATCATCCAAGTAGTAGGGAGCTGTTTCCTGATGCTTTGTGGTCAAAACCCGATATTTTGTAGTTCTTAGTTGACATTGCGAATATTACCGCTCTTTCAATCCAAAACACCTGTCTTTATCGATATTCTGCATACCGCTCGCTATTCCCGACAATCATTTCCTGAACCTGACACTAACCCACCAAACCTGCACCTGAAACCCACTGACCCGCTAAACCCGAAAACATCGGCCGACACTTTGGCATTGGACTCGTAATTATACCTTCATATTCTGTTTCTCGCACTCGGACTTTTGACACTTTATCAATTGACTAACTATAGACTTATTCCAATAGCAAACCCCTCAGGTCGAACACACTTGTCTAGCAAGTATAGCAGACTAGGCTGTGCAAGACCACTACAACATTTTTATATTGCTGACACTTACTTCATATAGTATCAAGCATTGTTGTATCTTTACAGCGGCATTCGACAAACATGTACTATCATGCTCACCAAGGGAAGTGATCTTTATGAAAGAACAACTCATTCAATTTTATTATAGCAGTGCACACAATACACTCAAAGTGAAATGAAAACTATTGCCGAAATGGTCACATCCTCATTGGATTACTGAAAGGATATGCAACTTGTACCAATTGGAGACCATACAAGGAGAACCACTATCAAGTGAGTTCCACGCAAGACAGTTGAGAGTGTTTACACCAAGGGAGGGCACGAAGTTGTGGGAAGAGCAGAAAGAAAAAGAAGCACAATTAGCGCAAGAAGAAGAAAATGTCCAAGTCGATGAAATCCAGAATGAAGAAGAGCAGCAGATAGACAAAGAGGAGAGCAAGAATGAAGATGAAGATAAAAATGAAAACGAAGATGTAAATGACACAGAAAGGTGCGACACGGTCGTTGCTGTTTTTAAGGGGGGCACATGGAGTGGGGGACCCCTAGGGAGGGGTTAGGTCATAGAGGTTGTTTGGTGGTGTTTGGAGCACAGGAAGGGTGTTAGGTAGAGTTCTGGCAGCAGTAGGAAGCATCACTTTGTTGTGGAGTCCAACCCATACATATAGCAGAGCCCACTCCAATGGTATGAAGCAGGGTGGCCTTGTGTGAAACTGAATGATGAATGATGCAATGTTAACCTGGGGGTTCAAATGTCTCAAATGCGAGCATTGTATCTACTATCGATGGACCAATGCCAGTATACTCCTTGTCGCGGTTCACGTTGTAGAGATACAACAATGCTTGATACTATATGAAGTAAGTGTCAGCAATATAAAAATGTTGTAGTGGTCTTGCACAGCCTAGTCTGCTATACTTGCTAGACAAGTGTGTTCGACCTGAGGGGTTTGCTATTGGAATAAGTCTATAGTTAGTCAATTGATAAAGTGTCAAAAGTCCGAGTGCGAGAAACAGAATATGAAGGTATAATTACGAGTCCAATGCCAAAGTGTCGGCCGATGTTTTCGGGTTTAGCGGGTCAGTGGGTTTCAGGTGCAGGTTTGGTGGGTTAGTGTCAGGTTCAGGAAATGATTGTCGGGAATAGCGAGCGGTATGCAGAATATCGATAAAGACAGGTGTTTTGGATTGAAAGAGCGGTAATATTCGCAATGTCAACTAAGAACTACAAAATATCGGGTTTTGACCACAAAGCATCAGGAAACAGCTCCCTACTACTTGGATGATGAATGAGCTATGTGGAAACCTATATATATATAAGTATGTAGAAATCCGGAACCCTATAGGCAAAAGTGGTGGCCGAAGAATTTCGGGTCCAATGTACATGTAAATAAACACAAGGCACTGCGGACTATGGGGAAACATGTAATAGCACTGGCTACGACGTGAGTAATGTGCGAAATAATCAACTATGCACCTAGTGGGGCTAGCTGACAAGACAAGACACAGATAGGACAAGTGCGCAGGAAAAACATCAGGTCCGATGCGGCCGATGTGTCGGGTCCGCTGGTCAAAGTGTCGGGTTCAGCGGATATGTGTTAGGTTGCATCGGGAAGTGAATATTGTGTGACAGACATTTGACGTGATGTGTGAAATGGCTGAATACGAGCCTAGTGCGAGCTCGAGTGCTACACCACTTTCCTCTTGATAGTGTGCTGTACTGTAGCCTCATATCTGTCTAGATGTTGCTGCACAACGTACACCATGTGTGTATTGGCATCCAATATTTGTAGTGCTGACGTGCTGTTAGCTATGTCTGTCCTTGGAGTATTGATCATTTGTCCCAGCAAAAGTTCTTTTGGCGAGAACTTCAGAGCTGGCAAGATTCGATAGTTCAAGGCTGCAACTGCTTCCTCCAGATGCTTTGGCCAACTATTTGGCAGGGTGTCCCATGATATTGCTTCATATTCGTCTTCGCCGAGGTTTGGGGCACATAAATGTTTGAGTATGTGCAATAGGATTTTGTTTGTGCCTTCTACAAGTCCATTCACCCATGGTGAGTAAGCTGCTACGACGTGTGTTTTACATGACCACTTAGTGCAATATTCTCGAACTTCCATGTTATTAAAGTGCTTCCCCCCATCGCTCATGAACATTTCCAATGACATGAAGTTCTGGAAGATTTGCGATATACTGTCTATCATTGTGCGCACCATACCGGAGGATTTATATTTGAAGACCCATATGTGCTGTGAGAACGTGTCCAAGTAGATGCCTAAGGTATCGTACCCTTGGGCTTTGGGAAGTGTTAAGTAGTTGCCAACAAGGAGCTCAAAAGGATGTCTGCATGTTATAGGTTCTAATAGTGAGTGCAAATGTTGTGATCCGAAGTTTTTACACTTAGCACAATTTGTTATAGCTTTCATGATTGATGTGTTGAGTTTGGGGCTGCATATTTGGTCCATGAGTGCTATTTTGATAGTGTCTCTCCCCCAATGTCCCATCTATTCATATTGCATTGTTTCCATTTGCTCAGCTTCTTCCTGGGTAACACACTCTGTCCTGCTTCGAGCTTGAACTGTCGTTCCTCCACACAACCTCCATAGCTTCCCATTTTCGATTAGGTACTCTGATGCTCGATGGTGCACACATTTACGATCTTTTAATGGTTTGTTCGAGTTGACCTGTGCTATTGACTCTATAACTTCTAGAAAAATTGGTTCATTAGTAAAATGTTTGAGGAGACTTTTCACTGTTTGTTTGTCTATTGTAGAGGTTAGTAGAATATCATTAATCAAACCTGTTTCCATTTCCCAATCCTTACTGACTGTCCAGGTACTCCCATCTCATAGTCCTGCATCTTGCGGCTGACCCTCCCATTGCCTACTAAGGCCATCTGCTATGACATTTAGCTTACCCAGTACGTGTCACACATCTATTATGTTATGCACTAGGATTCTGTCCTGCCATCGAGCGTGTGCCATGTTGAGATGGTCACTTAGTAATATGTCCCTTAGAGCTTGACAATCAGTCTTGATTTCTATCGGGAAGCCCCATATGACATCCAAAAACTTGTCCAGTCCAAACTTCAATGCCACGAACTCCAATATGAAAGGCTTGTATTTCTGTTCTGTGGTTGATGTCTGTTGTTATGTGAATGCAATGGGTAGTAGATGCTCTATCCATTTTCCAGATGGTCTTTGCATATGTGTCTGTTGAGACAGTACTGGCGCTAATCCTTCCTGGCAGCCATTGGATGTGACGACGAATGGTGATCTGTTGTACTTTGGCGCTTGTAGGATCGGGCGTGTTACTAAGGCGGCTTTCAAGTTTAGGAATGCTTTGGTATGCTCTTGTGTCCACTTGTTGTCGAGTTTATGGCCTCTTAAGATGTGTCAATATGTATTTTTGGTGTATGGGTGCGTTAATGATGCTTCTTTTACTAGGTTGCGCAATGGTCCTTTTCATTTTGCATATCCAAGCACTAAGTCCCTAAAATGACTGGTTAGTCCTAAGAATGACTCTAAGTTAAGTGCGTCTGCTGGCCTTTCCCAGTTTACGATAGCGGTTCGAAGAGGTGGGTCGTCAAATTAAAGGAGGAGGCTAATATTTCTCAAGAAGATGTGGAGGCTATTGTGGGTGCCATGTTGAAAGATTGCCAGGTCTAAATTTTGTAATTTGTGTTTGGTTTGGATCTGTATATATTTTCATACTAGGATTGCTATGCAAGCCTGTGCTCCCCCCCTAATTTATTTGAACTCAGTGCTGCCAAATTCATGATGAACTGGTCTAATCACTGCCCCGGTGACTCATTTCTTTCTGATGCCAAACAACTGCGAACCGGCGGTCAGCTGCAGCTCTGAATGATCACCTAGACAGAGCTCGTCTGACTCTTGTCCCACATTCTAATCGCTGCTGTGACAAAATTCAGCACAACAGTGTGTTGGCCTGGGAGATATCACCTGCACAGCATTAAGTTCAAATGATTTGTGTCAGAAAACAGGGAGACTCACTATTCTTGCCCCATACAACGAAGGTGAGCCAAAGTCAACATGGTCTATATACTACCAGCTGAGGACAAGTAAGATTGTACCTGGAGTACTAGGAATGTCTGTCCCAACAGAATGCCATAATGGGTGAGACATTTGCCCAGAGAACTGTCTTGATGTGTCTTAAAATCACAGTTTTAAGTACTTGTCATGTTTGGCAGTCACGCCTTGGATGTTCATTTCAGCAGACTTGTCATGACTTCCGAGTCAAAGTAGACAACATCACAGAAGATGATCTGTGCTGCACCCACCTGGTTAACTGACCCCATTGATGCTCATTAAACTACCTCTGGGTCATGACAGTCACCATGCCCTTCCACTTCCAAGTCTTAGTATTTCCCATCTCAATCTTCCCTGTATACAGCCATAGTACATCATTATCATAACCGCAGTCCTATGTGAAGTCTACACCAATCCACATGCCCACTGTATCCACTCCGAGTCCATACTATTAGCTAGGGAACCTACTAGTACATCTCCACAGACAATCTATGCATACAGATGGAGTCTTCATGTAAGCTGTCCATTTTTAGTACCTGACCCATGCTACTTACTCGAATTTCACGTCTTTAGGATGCTATGCTGTCATCATGCTTAAAATGCCTCTTTAAGCACTTATGCCCTGGACAGCCCATCAATATAAAACAGGCCCAGTTCTCAAACTTACCCTCATCTCATACCGCTGTCCATTACCTTCCACTACATTTCTGAGTTGACTCCAAGTTATCTCCTTCTTGATGTCGCACACTGAGAGCAGGATGTTGCCTAACTTGGACAACACAATGCCCATCGAGGACAAGCAGAACAGCAGTAACATTCATGAACCACTCCTGGGCCAAGCACAACCAGCATTTGTGCAGGCTCGGCAACAACAAAAGATTGCAAAACTAGAGGGGAAACTAGAGGCTCTTGAATTGGAGCATGTAGGAAAAGAAAAATCTGGTCACCATTGGGATGTTGAGTTGCAGCTTTGCTCACAGAACTCTTAGGCAAACAAACTACTATCTGTCTCAGGGAAGAGGCTTCAGGCATGTTGTTGCTTTGTTTGACAGTATCAAGGACCTTGTCTTTGAAAATGACAGAAGATACGAGCTCAATGAGGATGAGGATGCTACTCTCGAGTGAGTTTTATCACTTGAAAATCATGTTGGGTGTACTCATTAATTTGTTTATATAGTCAAGAATGGCTGCTAACAGGGTATGACACCCTTATGAGAACTTTACCCTGGCTTCTAAAGAATACTTCTGATATGGAGCATGACGACTATACATGCATGTTAAAAATGGTGTGCTTTTACGTTGGCAATGATCAGTTTTATGATGTTGAGGATTTGTTAAGATTAGGCAGGGTGCTGATAGTGCTCAAGGAGATGATACCACAAGACTCAAGGCTCTTGTTGCAGACTGGGTCAATTGAGAATTTAAGCCAAATCCTCCATTAGATTCCAATGATGAACATTCCTGAGGCTTCATCAGTGATGTGTGTGGTAGTTTACTCTGCCCAGCCAAGCTCAATTGAAACAATTCAGTGTAAGTAGCATATTTGTGATCTTCAACTAACACTAACCATTCACCAGCACAAAGGCTGGGATTTGAGATTGCTCTGAGGGTCATATCATAATGGATCTCTCTTATCCCGCCTTTTTGTATGACAAGTACAAGACTGATTCCAATAATTTGGAGGAAGGTTTTTTCAAAGGGAAAATTTTATTGCAGGTTTGTGGTGTTCGAGTTGGTTAGTAATGATCTCACTGTCGTTCTCAGGGCTACAAAGCAGTGTTCACATCTCCCTCTTGTGCAAAAGACATTGAGAGTGATGGTGACGGCGCAGATGTCATCCAGAACAAGAGACACACAAAGAATTCACTCTCCAGGATCAAGGTAAAAAACATGTGGCGCAAATTATCAAAATGAGAAAGTGACTCCTCGCTCGTTGCGTACATTGCCTGTCAAGTAAGCCACCATCGCAGTGTTCATTGTGATTGATTGGTAAATATGATTTGATAGGTCAGATTTGCGCTTTCGTCCGTTACCTCGTGGTCGGTCCGTCGACGGGGACTTTGACTACATTCAATTCTGGCGGTCCGTCGTAGACTTCTTTGAAAGGCCTCCCGGTCGAGAAGTGCAACACAGGGTCAACAAACTTTTGGATTGGTGGACTAGGTAGCCCGGTATATCTACTTCAACGAGGTCTCAACTGACGCCAAGTCATTCAGAAAGTTTTTGGCAAGAGCCGTCGTGAGGATCTTAGCAACACAGTAAAAGCAAATATGTCCGTGAATGCTCTTGCGAGGCAAAGAGCGCAACTCGATGATGTCGCTTTCGATTCAAACTAAGGGACATTGTAATTACTTCACCCCAGCTCCCTGACTGTAATAGTCCGCACTTAATGTTACGACTGAATAATAATACTTGCCTGGTACAACATATTAAGAGACTGAGGGCCATTGCCATTGTATAGCAACATCAGTAACTATTAGCTGCCTTCATTTACAATCTCCGGAGGAGGTATGAAGCTATGACTCCTAGATGTGCCTATTTGTTTTCAATAGGCTCAAATAAGCACATACAGTGTGATCATGGTGATTGCTGAATTTTTGTGACTTCATGACAATCACTGTGTGGAAAAGTATGGACTTGCAACATGAAAACAGTTGGAAGACATGTTAAATTCAAGGCTCATAAATAATACTCGATGTAGTAGAACATCAATATAAGAAAGCTGTGTGTAAATTGAGTAGCCTTGTGATTGTCAGAGCTATATATAAAATACCTAAATTTTATCAATGACAATGGTATGGTTAGATTCAGAAACTTGATTTTCGAGGTCATAGATGTGCATGCAAACAGTCACTCTGCAGGGCACAAAGATGCACCATTACATTGATGTATTGCATAGTATAAAGAAGGGCTGTTATGGTGGGCTTTGTACCAAGGTAAGACATGAACCTGCACTGTCGAATTCTGAGATCAGGTACTACAGTATATCACAGCCAGTCATTATCAACCCCATGGTGAAAATTCCTCATCCACTTAGTGAACAAGAATTGGGTTGTGTGCAATGGTACTTGATGCCAGCCATTATTTGCCCAATGATGTATATTGATTGTTGTCTGCTTAGTAAACACATTTTGGGCTGTGCGCAATAGTTCAGCATATTCACACACATTGCACAATGGAAAGCTTTTGATACACATTCCCAACTAATGCATAGCGGACATTCGTTTGACATTTCAAGGAGATGGCATAACTCATTAAAGCAGCACCAAAATTTGCTATTGCTTGCTCGTCGAGCACACCCCAACTGTCAGGATAATCCAAACTTTTAGTCTTCCATGGACGATTGACATGCAATGGAAAAACATCAGCATTTTGAAAAGATCTTCATTGACAGTCAAGACAGGACCAAAATTCACTGTTGCCCGCTCATTCAGCACACCCATGTTGTCGAGGCAATCCAAAACTCCAGTCCTCCATGGATGATTGACACAACCAAAACACATTGATGTTTTTGAAAATATTTTTATCAACGGTCAAAATAGGACCAAAATTCACTGTTGCCCGCTTGTTCAGCACACCTGTGTTGTTGAGGGAATTTAAACTCTCAGTCTTCCATGGACAATCAACATGTAACCAAAGCAAACCAGCATAGTTGTATTTTCTTTCATTTGTCAGGCTTTTGTAACATTTTGTTTGTGGTTTGGAGAATTTGTCGGAAACATGAATCAGTGCCTAGCAATAATACTGTCACTGGATCGAGCATTTGGGACCCCCAGGTCCCAAATAGATACGACGGAATTGCTGCTGTAGCACATGAAAATGTGTGATTTTCCTGAACCATGATGCAATATACATTATGCCCATCAAGTAGTAAGTGATATAATGAGGTAGTTGATGACCCACTGCTATCAAGTCCTAAGCTAAGGGACTGCATCGTAATGAGGTGTCGATCATGAGCTTTTACTAAACCTTCCCTTCAAGTTTGAGTTCAAATGATGTTGCTACCTTTTCCTGATCATACACTTTCATAGGAAAATCAGCCTATCTCCTTTCCTGTGTAAGGCCAAAGATAACAATATGATCCTCAATAGCTGAATTATGCTAGTTCTGGTGATTATACACTATATATCATGATATATACCCATTTAATTTCCTCACCAGTCCACTGATGGAAATTCTTGGCTGTTCCAATAATTAGACTGCATACCTTTTGGTTCCAAAAACTGCAGTGGCAGCCTGAGGTGTGGCCAGTACTCCCCAAGTTATGATGGTAACTTACAAGAGTAACCAGCATGAGCACCTCTGTTAAACAATACTTTGGTGTTGCTCCAACAATACACAAAAGCTGCTAAGTGATTTTGGAGATTCTGATCAATCAATATGAAACTAGCTGTAGGCCTGAGTTGGAACAGGTTATGATAATACACTTATCCCATGTTGGAACCGATCAAGGCTTCTAAGTTGGAACAGAGTGCCACATACTCTAAAGGACTCAAGAGTTATCTGATGACACAATATTACTGTTATTCGCCTTGTTTCCCTCAATAATAAGGAATGTCAGAAGAGGCAGACAATTCAATGGCTTCTGCTCAAGGGCAACAAGAGAGGTATGTCCTTTGCCTTCTACAAAATCTATGAAGCATAATGCATTTGTGACTACAGTTTCGAAATCTTGTTGCACCAAATTCTCAATGTGCTAAAGCAATCAATCATTGCTAAGAAACTGCTCTCATTGGATGACTGGAATAGCTTCTGGAATGTATATGATCAGGAAGCAGAAGAGTTTGACAAATCATTTGTTCAGAAGTATGCTTCATATTCGGACAATAGTCTAATTTTGTAAGCTTTTCTGGCAATGAGTCTCTATCTATTGACTGAGCGTATCTTTCAGGCAGGTCTTTTTTCAGCTGTCAATAGCGCTTTCTTGGGGGCAATGCTCCCTAACCTGAGCCCTATTCCCAGTGACACAACAAATGCCTTATTAATAATGATATACCATCAACTCAATCACACCACGTTCCCAGGGCAAGTTCCGAGTCTTCCCTCGTGGGATAGCCCCCTTTGGACTACCATCTGGACACAGACCCTCTTGTATGCCAGTCTCTCAGCCAGTCTTCTGGCTGCTCTTGGAGCTGTCTTGGGCAAGCAGTGGCTGGGGGACTACCAAGACAACACACAAGGTCCTTGTGAATCTTGTCACATGAGGCAGCAGCTCAAAGTCAATGGGCTCAAAACTTGGCACACAAATATATGGTCATCGACCCATTTGTCTAATGGGCCGATTCTGTGGTGTCTGAGAATCTCGGCACCTGCATCTGCTATGTGGCCATATGCTCCCGCAGATGGGGTGGCTCCAAATGCCATGCATGTGTCTACACACAGCTCGGTGCTCGACATACAGACTACTCCTGCCAGCCATTGGGAGGGGTGAAGGGGAAGAGTTCGGTAAGCTTCTGCGACATCTCTCATCACAACTTCTAAACCTATCGGCAGTCTCGAAATTAGAAGGTATATGACTGAGAATTTGCCCCAGGTAGTGGGAAAATGATTAGTGTCGATGTGAGAATTAATTGATGGATTAAGGTATGTGGGATTGGTGTCATGTGGAAAGGAGAAGTTCTGGACCAGTCTGAATTTTCCAGGTTTTCCAGGTTTAGGTATTATGGATAAGGGCGATGATTGGAAGGGACCTATGGTACGTTCGAGTTCTAGAGGGGAAAACAGACCTATATATCTTCCTTTGTGAAATTCTTTCTGGATGATGGAATCAAATTCTGTGTGATACTCATTAACTGAGTCCTTATTTGGTGGGCTTTGTATATGCATTATTAAAGGGAAGTTTAATTTAAATCCTGATCTGAAGCCTTCCGGAACGTTTGCGAATCAATCCAACACATCGGCGTCACGTAACTCATGTTCCCAAACATCTGCAATGTAGGGGGTGAGAGGATTAATTCTTCTGTGCTCGAGGGCAGCATTGGGCTCCATGGTCTAACACGCTGCATCCTGAGCACAGATGCCTGTTACTGTGCTGGTTGCTGGTGCAGCCTTCCTCTCGTTGCCATGAGGTACATAGCTGGCGCCCATTCTTGGACCACAGCGCTTTGTGGATGCATTCTGAGAATGTGTCGAAGAGGTTATCCCATGTCTTGGTGGCATTGCATTCCACTGTGTGGTGGGAGTTATGTCTGAGACAGATGGCGCAGCATGGGAGAGGACCGGAAGGGTCGGCTTGGTCTCGAAAGGAGTGTGCTTTTTTTTTGTAGTCATTGCTCTCAGCATTTGGAGATGCTGCTCTTTTCTGGATGTTGCCTGGACGGGCAGTAGGTGCCTGCGTGTTGCGACTGGTATAGGTATTATTAGCAGTGGCAGCCTGGTGTGCGTGCAAGTGGGAGGTTTTGGTGACACAATGTCAATGGTGGTGGTGTTGGTGCATGATGACGGTGACACAATGTCAATGGAGGTGGTAGAAAGGAGCGTGATGTCCAAGTGATGGTTTTGTGGCAATTGGAGCCGGTCGACACATGATGGTCAAGGAAAATGAGTGTTTTGTTGATTGAGCATGATGTCGATATGATTGAGAATATGAAAGACACGTGCGATGCATGTGATTTATGTAAAGAGGAAACAAAAGGGAGGGTTCCGGTCAGGTTTGCAAGTAGAATTCACAATGAATGTACCTGTTTGAGCGCAGCGAGTGCTAAGTCACGATCTTCATTAAAAATCTCTTCTCTAGCCTCCATGATTAGATCCTGGTTAAGTTACGCTATGCTCCAACCGAAGGGGCCACCTGCTGTGAGGTGCCATAGTCTCTGTTGCTGGCTTTGATATAGTAGTAGCCCACGTTGCTTTAAGGTGTTGAAAGCGTGTCTCCAACAATGGTTCTGGAGAGCGGTCCAGAATTGGATGTGCATGTTGATTCTATCTTCTTGCCATTCATGTTGCTTCATGGCTGTGATCATACACAGGGCAGCTTCGTTGAAATGCTCCCAGGACAGATTCTCGTCTTTAGTGATGACAGCTTTGGGGTCGCGCATTTCATCAGCATTAATCCACGTTTGTTGTCCATCAGTGTTTGTTGTTAGCGTTAAACCTGGTGATTTGATGGAGAGTAGACTCTTTTTGGCGTCTTTCAGACCTTTGTTAGTGAAATAGTAGAGTTCACAATACTCTCCTGCTTTCAACTTCCGCACAGTGTAGTGGGACAGGATAACAACTGGTATGGAGGGAACTTTGGAGTTGCCGACAAAAACGAACTTGGATTTGGTCCTCTTCTGTTCCTCTTTGCGAGCTGCTTCTTGTTCGTCAGCAATGGCTTGTTGGTGGTCTTGTTCTTCTTCGATTGCTAATTGTCGAGCTTCTTCAGCTTCTCTAGCAGCTTCTTCGAGTTGCTCTGCCCAGAGCTCTCTAGCTGTATTGTTGTTTAGCGTCCATAAGGTTGCTAGAAGTTCTGCAGCTTGGACGTCATCACCGATACCATTAGTGATGAGCCGAGCCCTGGCTGTTGCGTGATCCGCTGTTCTAAAATCTGGCAATATTGCATCATTTGGGTTGTCAAATAATGGGGCCATTTTGAAAGAGTATGAGCAGAAAACGATAGAGTTAGGACTGGAGATCGTCCACAACGTTGAGAAGCTGATGTGGTTTGAGAAGAAGGTTGCTGTGCCACAATGTTTTCTCACACGTAGACTATATTCTATGTTAGCCTTATGCCTCAGCTAACTTAGAATTCGAACTTTGCTCTGTGAACAAAATTTGTAATAAAACAACATCAGACTCCTTTTCGTCAATACAATCAAATTTTGATCAAAGTCAACAGTCGACAGGTAAAATGCTACCTGTCAACTGTCGACTGTTGACTTTGATCAAAATTTGATTGTATTGACACAAAGGAGTCTGATGTTGTTTTATTACAAATTTTGTTCACAGAGCAAAGTATATATTATCTTCACATTTGGTCAAACTCTTTTCTGTCAACTAATACTACATTTTTTATTACACATCAGAGGAACAAAAGTATAGATATATGGATAACATAGGGTGATATAAATTATAAACTGTGCAGAATGTGATCAGCATGAATGTATCATATTGCTTGCATTCACAGACACAAAATTCTCAGCTTTATTCCAATGAAAAGATGATAAACATAGCATAATCACAGTCAAAATCCACTCAAAATGTAGGTCCCTGACTTATTAGAAATGTGGTTGTTATGTGGCCATGAGAAAAAATGATAACAAAAAGATGTGACAGAGTAAATGTTATGTTGGATCAAAGTGTGTAGATATACTAAACAGAATTTACATGTGGGAATCCAATTCAAGCTGATATAAATTAAGGAAGATGCTGGCAAAATTCTAATTTTGGTTACAATTTTCCATTGAAACCAAGTGTGATCTGAGTTTGTCTGAGATCATGCTGGGTTCAACATTTGATGCATAGGCAAATTCAGAAAGTCTCAGTCTTCGACTTTTCGCCCCATTCGCCCAATTCATGTTCGTGCTAAAATCTTTCCCATGATTAGAGTTGGATTAGAGTCCGTGACATTTGTGACTATGACACTTTGTCTGACCCCTCCATCCCGCCAGTCATCAGCGCCATCAACACCCATTCTACTCACCCGCCCCACACATCAATAAGTGGTATGTATTGGCACCATGTAAGTTGCACTGGTCTTTGCTCCATGGTGCACTGGTGCTGACGGACTTCATTCAGTGTACAACTCTAAATGCTTACCTTCAACATGCTCCCTCTATTAGTTCTTTGTATCATGCTGCAGTAGGATTCATGTCGTCTGTTCCTCCTATGACACCCTTCATCCGGCCCGAATGGGTCGCTATATGTCAATCATGTTCCAAACCTGCCGAATGGCAGATTTGCAAAGACAATTCAAAGGGCAATCAAGGCTGTTGGTATGCGGTAGTATGTATATCTATTCATGTCTATAGTTTCATCACACTAACTACTGAGGATTCAGTGCTGATGTAAATGCCCCTCAGACAACCAATCATGCCAGTACTTCCGCTGGGGCTCACCTAGATTGTCCCCCACGCAATCACCAGTCCTTCCCCACAATACCACTATGCCAACCCAGCCTATGCCAACCCAACCTATGCCAACCTAGCCTGGACTGCCACCACCACCGCCAGTTGGTGACGCGTCCTCTCAACCACGCCTGTGCGCTGTACCTGGATGTAATTTTACACGGATCACACCAAATTGCAAAAACTTGTGTTGTCACAAGCATTGTGTTGCCTTCAGTGGGTGTTCTTCAAAGACCCACAAGCCCACCCCTGCCGAAAGCCAGCGAAACATGGCAATTGACCCCGTCCTTTGAGTGCCACCATCCCAGCCTGCCAAGGCTGGCCCTTCAGCAGTACATTTGGCCCCTGCTCCTAGCCCCATGATCTCACTCAACGTGCAGGCACCTACTTCTTCCGCTGTCGCCCACACCCCTTCACAGCTGCCTACTTCTTCTGGTGCCACCTATACCCCTTCACAGGTGCCTACTCCCGCCATTGCCCACACTTCTTTAGAGGGACGTTCATACCCCTCAAACAAGGGTAAAGATTGGGCACTGCCTCCATCAGAGGTTGACATACATGCCAACCCTCGTTACCCATCGCAACTCCCACCTGTTTTCACTCAGCACTATGCTGAACAAGAACAGCAGTTGAAGGCAACAGCACTCCAAGCTGCCGAGCAGTGTAATCTCGAGCATCGCATGAAGAATACTGTGGAAGTCTATGGATGGTCAAAGGTGTGTTTTCTGAAGTATGGGTTTCTGTTATGTGTCTTAAGAGTAGCTTTAGGACAGTGCAGAGGTGACCATGTGCGAATTTCAAGAAGGTATCACCCTGCCGCAATTCAAGGTGACTGCACAAGTACTTCGGGCGCTTGGGCTGTGCTCTGGAGACAATGCAGAGGCTCAAGTCCAATACTTCAATGCGTCGAGGAGCCGATGGTCGACAGTCCAGCAAGGGCATGCTGTCTTGTTACTTAAGGGTCTTATATGAAAGTTGTGTATAATGACAACACAATTATACACGGTGAAGACTTCTTGCCAGTCCTTAAGTCCATGGTCTCTGACTTTTCTACTTCGTGGGAGGTAACGTGGTGAGTTCTTGGGAGGATTTAGTTTGTTGTCCTCTTCTTGTGTAATCTTATACAAAGTTGTTGTGGAATGTTCTGTGTTCTGGATAAATTTGTTAGGTTTGTTTCAGCCTAATAGGTTGTGTTTCAACCTATGAAAGTCTGTTTTAACTTTGTCATCCTTAGATGTGTCTCACTTTCCGTTGAAAGAGAGAGTCTTATGAATACACATAAAGCTTAGAATGAGAGCTGTTCAATGGTTATATAGTCAACCCCTGTAAGGTAGTATATAACCTAGAGTAGAATAATGATAACGAAAGTTATATAGTCAACCCCTGTAAGGTAATATATAACTTAGAGTAGATAATGATATCTTAGATTACCTCAACGCACTTATGTTGGCCTGCACTTTGAGTCTTAGTGGTCTCACACGGTTTGAGATAAGAGTCAAGTGGGAGGATTATATTTCATGGGTGAAAATAAGGTCCTTTTATACCTTTTGGGAACCCCCTTACTAAGCATGATTAATCAGATGGATTGGTAAGAATGTGGCTTACAAACCAGGTGATGAATCAGCTTATTACTAAGTACATTACAAATACAGTGTAATCTTACAAAGAAATTACAAACCATGACAAACCATGACTAAACATGTTGAGTCATGTGAAATGTTGTTTACAAAGCATGACCAATCATGACTAAACATGTTGAGTCAGCTTAAATAATGTTACAAACCAGAATATTTCCCAGTCACATGATGTGATGACAAATAAAATCTGGTGGCTGAAAGAAGCCAAATAAAAATAAACAGTCAGAAATAAATAGAGATACAAAACTTGGTGGCTGAAAGAAGCCAAATAAAAATAAACAATGAGAAATAAACAGAAGGTCACATGCTTGGTACAAATACAAGGTAAAATAAGCCTGAAAAGTGAGAAATAAAATACAAGACAATGAAATAAAGGAAAAATAGAGAGGTAACTTAGTGACAGAGGGCTAGACAGTCTCTCATACCTTCCTTATCTCTCTCTATATATATCTGACATGGTATGAATCACATACCATGCATGACAACGTGCTCATGCTTGACAGCCGTCAAGTGTACATGTGGACCATAGGTGTTACAATCACTCCCGAGTTCGACAACATCTTCGAAAGCAACTCTCTTCATGCTGTTCCCAATATTTGCACCAATCTCAAAGCTGAGCGCGGTGCCGTTCGTCTGTCCAACACACGCACACAGCTTAGGGCTGCTAGCATCACAGCCTCTGATTCAGAGGATCCAGAAGATATGCAGAAGCGTAAGCATTCCGGTCACTCACTGCGAGGCAATGCTTGCCGCATGCGCACAAACACTGCTGGCTCCTCAGCTGTTTGTCCATACTCGCCTGTGTTGGTCATCAAACACGAGCGCACACTTCTGATACCACGTCGGTTATTCTCAATACCCAACTCGCCTCCACTGGCAATAAAACACAAACACACTGTGGACGCTAATTTGCTGGATGTGATTGAGCTATTTTCCGATTCTGGCTCCAAGGTCGACGTCACTCCCCATCAACATGCGCCACATCCAAGTCGACGTCATTCACTGTCGTTGGACAGCAGCCACAGTGCATCATCAGACAGCGGCAGCCTGAGCGACCCCTTGACTGTATCTGGGTGTTCATCACTGTCTTCAGGTCACTCTCCCGAGGATGCTGTTGATGTTGATGCCTTTGATGATGTCAGGCACTGGCCTACCAGCTTCTATGCATATGAAATCGCAGATGGCTTCAAGAAATACGACAAATCCCACAGAGTCGGACTGTGTTCTCACACTGTGTTCTCACTGGCATTCGGAGGGGGTGTACACTTTCATCCCTCGACCTTCTTAGAGCATCGGAAACGATGGGACCAAGCACCAGCATCTTCAAGAACCACGTTTATACGAGCAGGCAAGAGTGATGCAGGCGCGTATTCAGCATTCATGAAGGCAAATCCATTGCCTGGCGCAGATGTGAAGGCTGCCAAGAAGCGCCTTGGAAGACTGCGAGGGTGAATACAGGTACTATTCTATGTCTGTTTTCTTATTCCTTTTCATTCGTTGTGCTGTTGTCACCGTCTTATGGTTTCCTTACTGGTATTGTCAATAACTTGTGGATGTACTTGTTGTTACACTATCAATTGAAGCTTTGTGGGTTCTAATGCGTCTTCATCTAACACGTCTCCAAATACCAATAATGCCAGCAACATTTCTAATAACAATGTCCAACTCCATGTACTCTCTGGACATGAGCTTTGACATTATTTAAGTTGTCTTGCAGAATTTGAGAACCTTTGTGCAAAGCTTGTCTTGCCGTACAAGATGTAGAAAGGTAAGGTGAAGCGAGGTTGCGGTCTGCTGAATTGGTGGAAGAACTCCAGAGGACAGAATAATGTTTGAGGAAATTGTCATGGAGGCAACGGCCCTCATCAACAAGGGCATCCAGGATGTATGGAGTCGAGCCTTTGCATTTCGATACCTCTTCACCCTCGATGTTCTGTTCAAGAGTGGCCATATAGTAGGGCTTGCATTTACCACAAGACTTGCGATCTGCCTCGAAGACGTGGGGTTTAAGCCACAGCGCCGTCTTGCTCGCATCAAGGCAGGTGGTAAACCTGCGCCACACAACATAAGGCGAGTTTACCCCTGAGGCAGAACTCTTAACATGAACAGTTTTGGGGGCGCGCTGGCTCCCTCTACCCCAGTACCCTACAGTAGGAAACTATAAGAGGAGTAAGAAATTGCGCTGCTAGGTGGCTCTGACATGCTGTTCTACAATATATAATCTTATGAATGCTCTCTCTCCTCCACAAGAGGAGTAAGAAACTGTGCCGCATTTGCAGTGGTGCTGGCGTTGTTATTAAAAATATTGCTGGCATTATTGGTATTTGGAGATGTGTTAGATGAAGACGCGTGTCTTCATCTAACGCATGTCCAAATACCAATAGTGCCAGCAACATTTCTAATAACAACGCCAATATCATACCCCTCTTATGGAGGAGACAGTATTCATAAGATTATATTGTAGGTGTAGCTAGCTATATTTTCTTTGTTAATGCGATTGCTTTCCTTGGGGTGGGCTGGCCCCCTCTAAGCAGCCCAAGGAAAGCAATTGCGTTAACAAAGAAAATATAGCTAGCTACACCTACGATATAGTCTTATGAATACTGTCTCCTCCATAAGAGGGGTATGGTATTGGTGTTGTCATTAGAAATGTTGCTGGCACTATTGGTATTTGGACACACGTTAGATGAAGATACGCAAGTTATATATTGTAGAAGAGCATGATAAAGACAAGTAACAAATTGTTTACTCTACTAGTGGCCAGTTGCCAGGGTGTCTCCCCTCTGCATGTAGCTTTGCTTTTGTGAGCCAATTCTTTTGAAGGATCATCTCATCTAAGAAGAAGATGTATCTGTCCACGAGCATCTTGCACTTCAGTCAACCACTTGAAAGGACCTCTTAGGTCTATGTGTTTGTGGCTAGCAAAGGACCTAGTGGGTGTGTTTTAGGATGGTATTCCCAGTATTTTACCCTATGTACTGGGATGTCCCGATCCACACTGAAGCAAGTATCTGGGCCATCCCAAGGACCTATTTTTGATCTTTCCAAATCCCAACCGGGATCACTCTAGCATGTCTCTGGGATGTCCTGGGGCATTTATTAGGAGGGCTTTCGAGCCCCTTCAGTGACAAATTCTGTATTATATGGGCCAGCGGATTATGGGCCCATGTTGTGTATATTCTCAATGATGACGGATGGGCCGGGACACATATTATTTTCGATGGAGACGGGTGGGCCCATGTATGCCAATGATATATATATCCTTAATGTTGACAGATGGGCCGGGGGAATATGATCATTCATGGAGATGGGTGGGCCCATCTGGGTAATATGTAGAGTAGGATATTATAGACAGCTGGGCTGAAGAGAGATGTAAGGCAAATATTGTTATATAGACGGGCGGGCCGACCGGGGTGTATTACATATATGGGTGGGCCGAGGTAGGGGAATATTACATAGATGGGTGGGCTGACGCGGGGTGTATTACATATACAGGTTGTTAAGGTCGTACTCTTGTAGGATTGGATCCGAAGGACTTCGGCCTCAGCTCGTGCGCTGTGCCCCTTTCCCAAGTACTGTCCCTTACTTCAAAGTGCTAATGATAACATGTCCGAAGGTCCGGACGGGTCTCATAGTATATCCAGATGTTTTCCGGATATCAGAGACGCATATAAGGCTAATCCGGATGTATCCGAACTAGAAACTAACAGAGTAAAGACTACCCGAAGGTAGAGCTGAGGATATAGACTATCGGAATCTATCTGAAGTCTCAGAGGGTGACAAGAGTAAGAAGGACTCAAGTCCGGAGGACAGAAAGAGGACAAACTAAGATAATATTTGAACTGAGGTACTACAGGACATATACACGGGCTTATATACTAAGAGGTTAACGAAACGATAAGTAAGCAGAGGTCCGAAGGCTATGTACGAAGCATGTGCAAAGGTTATCAAATGCGAGTCGGAAATGAAGCATAGTCTAACGGATCAGTAATCATACCGGTAATAAGTATAACCGAAACACCGGGAATAGGGAATACCAAATAGGCTGTGTTTAACATTAAATGAATAGGAAATGAAATAGGAAGCTTATCGGATATCAGATCGGAAGCATCGGACCGGACCGGATCTCAGGGTCCGACGAAAGGGATATCAAATAGACAGGTGGGCCGAGGGTGTGATAAAATATTTATTACATAGACAGGTGGGCTGAGGTGGGGTATAATTATATAGATGGGTGGGCCAACATAGGATGTATTACATAGACAGGTGGGCTGACGTAGGGGATAATACATAGATGGGTGGGCTGACGTGGGGTAATTGTACATGGATGGGTACATATATGGGTGAGCCTAGATACATTTCATCAGGACATACAGCTGATGTAGCCACCAGCAATCAAACACGTAGGATACATGTACACTATGAGTGCATATACCTACCATGGACCACCGAATCCAAACCCCTAAACCCTGGTGTACAACATATCCTATTTCTAAGCACAGACACCAGAAGCTCAACACTGACAAAAATATAAATGTCAAATTTTCAGTGCAAAACCCCAAACCAAGATTTACCAACCCCTGAACCCTGAAATTGTGGACTGCCGGGTTTCGGGGTTCGGGGGTCCTGGAACTCGGAACTCGGAACTCGGTATGTAAGACAACAAAAATATATTTCAAACACGGGTAAGTCAATGTGTTTGTCAATCAACTTGATTGTAAATTATATTTTATTGATCTTCCCAAATTTCCCAAGTTCTGAGTTCCGGGACCCCCAAACCCCCAAACCCGGCAGTCCACAATTTCAGGGTTCGGGGGTTGGTAAAATGTGTATGGATACATAGAAGGTTGATTTAAACATTTTTGAAAGATGTCTCATATGAAATGTCAAGTCCCGAGTTTTGATTTCCAGGTTTCTGGAGTGCCAAGTCCTGAAGCCCGAAGTCCCGAAACCCAGAGTTCAAAACTTGGGACTTGACATTTCATATGGGACATCTCTCAAAAATGTTTAAATCAACCTTTTATGTATGCATACACATTTTAGCAACCCCCGAACCCCGAAATTGTGGACTGCTGGGTTTCGGGGTTCGGGGTCCCGGAACTCGGAACTTGGGAAATTTGGGGAGATCAATGAAATATAATTTACAATCGAGTTGATTGACAAACACATTGACTTACCCGTGTTTGAAGTATATTTTTGTTGTCTTACATACTGAGTTCCAAGTTCCCGGTTTCGGGACCCCCGAACCCAGAAACCCGGCAGTCCACAATTTCGGGGTTTGGGGGTTGGGTCCCAGAACTTGGAACTCGGTATAAGACAACAAAAATATATTTCGGGGTTTGGGGGTTAGTAAAATGTTTATAGATATACGTAGGTTGATATAAACATGTTTGAAAAATGTCGTTTGTCTCAAATGTCAAATCCTGAGTTCCGGGTGTTGGGACTCCGCACCCGGCACCCAGCACTCGGGGTTCGGAACTGAAAATTTGACATTCGGGTGTTAGGGTTTAGGGTGATATCTACCTCAATCTACAGTTTCGAGTTCTGGATATCGGGACTGATCATTAAATTATTAAATTGTGGCATAGGTAACATGCATTGAAAAAGATTTATGTACATCTATCACTGAGCAATTATGTAGCCATTGCAACCTCCTCACCAGGAAGATCAACCTTCCCCTCAACATCCATCTCCTCATCAGAAGAATCATATTCTGGCAGGAGGTTACCTGGTTCATTAGGGACCACAATATTGCCGGAAGATTCTGGCAAGAGGTTGCCTGGTTCATCTGGGAGCACAATTTCGCTGGAGGATTGTGGACCCTCAGGCTGAACTTGGGTGGGCTCAACCATGATACCTGCCATAGCAGATGGATCCTCAACCATCAAGGGTGTGGGTTCCATCACTGAAAAGTCCAAATCAATGAGGTTGGAAAGTGTGGAGGGGAGGGGTGAAATGGATGGGGGGGGGGGGGGGGGACCGGATTGATCAAGCAAGATTGTTGCATTGGCCGGTGTGTCCGGAAGTGAAAATGAAGGGTGCCGGTCAACCACTGTGCGCCGGAGGCTCTCATGGAGGCGTTGCAGGGTATCAATCTTAGCATCCTGCTCCTGCACCCGAGCCTCAAGAATAGCAATGCGAGCTGCACCATCCCGAATCACAATTGCCATGGAATGGAGATCCGGCATGGGAACATCGAGTGCTGCATGAGGCACTGCGAAACTCGAAGACCTAACAGCTATGTAGAAAATAAGGTTAGCCGGTCATCAAAAGTGTGGGTGACTTATGAGCTGGCGCAGGTGCAGAGGCAGGGGCAGGTGCAGGTGCAGGTGTCTTCTTGGTAGTGATGGTCTTGCTGCGACCACGTGACTGCACCTGGGGTGTAGTTGTAGTAGGGATGGCCGGAGTGCAGGACGGGCCACGAGATTGACTATGAGCTCGGGCCCTTGACTGGGAGGGAGACGGAGCAGTGGATGGAGCAGGGGCAGGTGTCTTAGAACGCATCCGGCCGGTAGTAGACTTCCCTCGGATCCGTTTGGGTGGCGATCCCAGAGATGCAGGGTGTTAAGACCATGCACAAAGGGTAGGACTGATTCTGAGGGGCTTGGCTTCAGCTCGTGCGCTGCGCCCCTTACCCGAGTATGTGCCCTTAATTTCAGATTGATGTCCGGAGAAGATCCGAAGACGTCCGAAGGCGCGGGAAACTTCGGAAGGACTTTCCGAACGAGTGCAAGTAACTTCTGGATGAGTGCGGGAAAGTTCCGGAGGAACTTCCGGAAATTACAATGAGGTTGCGTCCTGATACGGATATGTGTAATGGCTACTCAGGACAAGTCCTGAGTAGAAGCAAACAGAGGTATGGCTGCAAGGACAATGTCCGAAGCAGAATAGGTCCGGAGGACCGTGGGAAAGATCCGGACGAACTTCCGGAAACTTGGAGGAAGGTAGGATCGTAGGATCAGATGATCGGATGAGTTTCGGATCGGATGAATAGAGGATCGGAGGAGCGGAGGAGCGGAGCTCCGGCCTAGGGAATTCCTCCCTAGGCCTAAGTGGATATTCACAAGGAAGTAACTAGTATGAGGACTTAGTGTGAAGACTAGTGCGAGGACTAATATGATATTCAGACTGAGGAACTACAGGACATATACAAGAGTTTATATACTAAGTGACTATCAGAAAGATCAATAAGCAAGAGTCCGAGGCTATGTATGAAGCATAAGCAAAGTTATCAAACACGAGTCGGAAATGAAGCATAGGTTAACGGATCAGTAAGCATACCGGTAGTAAGTATAACCGAGGTACCGGGAACAAGGAATACCGGATAGGCTGTGTTAACGTTATGCACAGGAAATGAATTAAGAAGCTTATCGTATATCGGATAGTAAACGGATCTATACATCGGATCGGACCGGATCGGATATGGTCCGGACGAGATGCGTGGATATATAGGATGTGGCATTAGGGCGATAGGACAAAGGATGAATGATGCAGGCTAGCTGCGGAGGTATGGGGGTCTGATGTACGGAGGTAAAGGGATCTGGATGTGGATGTGCAGAGGTGCAGGGATCTGGATGGGTACTGGAGACATGGATAGGGCATCCGAAGGTCCGGATGAGGCGTGGGAATATTGTCGGATGTAGGTCCGGAATATGGGATATGACACAGGGTTGCATTTGATCTTCTTGGTGGCGCAGCGGATGCAGGACAAGCAGGGGAGGCTGGACCTCTTGTCCAAACGTGTCGCACAGGGCCAATCCTCCTTGACGCAATAATGGCAAGGGTTGTTCTGTGGTATCCATTAGTAGATGGACTAGGGGAATTAATTGGAGTACTCACTGGGCCGGTAATGGTGATATCAAATGTGGTAGTGGCCGGAGGGTCACCATCCGAAGCGCTGGAAGTCTCATCAGAGGATTTCGCAACTTCCGGACGACTGCCGGAGGTTGCCTGATGGATTGTAAGTACACATGTGAGTTCCAGGCGAACATCTAAGACTTACCCGAGCCTCCGGACGACTGACTGAAGGTTTCTAACGCAATGGGCATAAGTGAAGATGATACATTTGAGTTCCAGACATGTCCAAATGACTCACCGGGACCTCCGGACGACTGCCAGCAGCCAGCTGTAAACACATGAGCATATATTCAAGTTCCAGACAAATAAATCAGACTTACCGAAGCAGGCCCAAATGATTGCTTCTTGGGTGAACCAGGTGACCGAGGCAACTGGGGCGTCCTTACAACAATGGTGGAGAGCTGGGGAAGGACGACCTCTGGCACTCCACGCGAAATTGGCTGCAACAAATTGAGAGCATGTCACAAATAAACCAGACCACATACCTGAACAATTGGGTCTTCATCATCTTCCGACTCCACAAACACCTTTGACTTGGGGACTCGAGTTGACTTGACACACTTGTGACCCTTCATCGCCGACTTCAGAGGTTGGGAGGAGTGTCCAGAAATCATGGGGGACTTCCTTTTGTTGCTGCCCCCAACTTCCGGCTCCAGGTCAACAGAGATGGCTTTACCTTTTTCCTTGTCCTGGAACTCGGAGGTTGTGTTGCCGGAAGGTCCAGCGATGACGGGAGGGGAGGGAATGACAAGGGAGGGGGAAGGAACAGGTGCAGGGGAAGGGACAGGAGGAGACGGAAGATTGACAGTCAGTGGGCCAGTGGAAGGATTAGGAACAACAGGGAGATCACAGGAAGTGTCACCCAACGCCTCCCAGGCATGGACCTGCTTGCGCCAGGCATGTCTAGCCACCCGGGGGTCATCATGGCCAATGCTGTGCCAGTCGGGCAACACCTGGGGAATCCTGGAATGCACCCTCATCCGCTCCTTAGAACAGGAAGCCACAATTCCAGGGATGTAATCCCCTTTCTCATGCACCCGGATGATGTCAGCCTATCCAAATATTAGACACATCAATGGTAAACTAATTTAATAAGTGCAACTTACCAACAAAGTGGTGACCTGCCTTGTCAGAGCAATGTGGACATGCACTGAGCTGGTGTCATATCCCGTATTCCGGACCTACATCCGACAATATTCCCACGCCTCATCCGGACCTTCGGATGCCCTATCCATGTCTCCAGTACCCATCCAGATCCCTGCACCTCTGCACATCCACATCCAGATCCCTTTACCTCCGTACATCAGACCTCCATACCTCCGCAGCTAGCCTGCATCATTCATCCTTTGTCCTATCGCCCTAATGTCATATCCTGTATATCCACGCTTCTCGTCCGGACATCCGATCTGGTCCGGTCCGATCCGATCCGATATATGATAAGCTTCTTAGTTCATCTCCTGTGCATATAACGTTAACACAGCCTATTCCTCTATTCGGTATTCCTTGTCCTCGGTATCTCGGTTATACTTACTACCGGTATGCTTACTGATCTGTTAACCTATGCTTCATTTCCGACTCGCGCTTGATAACTTTGCTTATGCTTCATACATAGCCTCGGACTCTTGCTTACTGATCTTTCCATTATTTCCTTAGTATATAAACTCTTGTATATGTCCTGTAGTTCCTCAGTCTGAATATCATATTAGTCCTCGCACTAGTCTTCACACTAAGTCCTCATACTAGTTACTTCCTTGTGAATATCCACTTAGGCCTAGGGAGGAATTCCCTAGGCCGGAGCTCCGCTCCTCCGCTCCTCCGATCCTCTATTCATCCGATCCGAAACTCATCCGATCATCTGATCCTACGATCCTACCTTCCTCCAAGTTTCCGGAAGTTCGTCCGGATCTTTCCCACGGTCCTCCGGACCTATTCTGCTTCGGACATTGTCCTTGCAGCCATACCTCTGTTTGCTTCTACTCAGGACTTGTCCTGAGTAGCCATTACACATATCCGTATCAGGACGCAACCTCATTGTAATTTCCGGAAGTTCCTCCGGAACTTTCCCGCACTCATCCAGAAGTTACTTGCACTCGTTCGGAAAGTCCTTCCGAAGTTTCCCGCGCCTTCGGACGTCTTCGGATCTTCTCCGGACATCAATCTGAAATTAAGGGCACATACTCGGGTAAGGGGCGCAGCGCACGAGCTGAAGCCAAGCCCCTCAGAATCAGTCCTACCCTTTGTGCATGGTCTTAACAGCTGGCCGGGACGTGCCGGGCACTGGCAATGATGCCCATAAGTTGAGCAGTGGCTGCCTTGAGGCCAGCAAATGAGGATTGGACTGGAGTAGACATTTGGATTGAGTTGAAAGATGTGAGAATGTTGAAAGCAGGGTGACTTTGTTTGGTCATCGTTCAACTTTCGGCAATCGCCGGCCATGTGTTGAAGTTCGACGTTATCTGTTATCAATCAGTTCATCAGTTCATCAGATATCATGAGCTCTCAACCTGGGGTTAGATTTCATGACCCTCCGGTCACTGAATGCACCTCAATGAATGTGGATGAGTCCTCCAACTCCCGGATGTCGCTTGGTATGTTTTGTTTTTGTGATTTCATTCAATTGATCGGACATGTTTTAGATGCATTAGATGATATATACCTTGGGCCAGATGATGAGTTAGACTCTGATTCTGGGTCATCCGGTGGTTTGGATTCGTTAAATGTGATTCCCGGTATGTCTCTCAATTTATATGTACATATTCTACATGTGCAAATTCATCACATACTTCCAGATCCATCACATCCGGCCCTGGCAGATGGACTGGCCCTGTACAATGACCCGGACTTGTATCTTGGCCCAGAGGATACCTTGATTTCGTCTGATGATGCTCCGGCTGTACCCGATTTTCCTATGGCTGGTGAGTCTATTCTTTTCATCTCATGTTCATTTTTCATGGCATTTCCCCAGTGAATGAATTGACTTCCGAACCTCATCCAGCCACTCTGGCTGAACCAGAGGCACCCATACTTTGTAGGCATATTCATATCATTTCATGTTTTTTATTTATGCTATCTCCCAAGCAAACAATTGTAGATCGCTTGGGTGATTACCAACAGCGTCATGGAAATCTTCCTGCCCCTACAGTAGCACAACTTCTCATTGAGTTCTTTGAGGACTCAAGTAACATGTAAATATTGATCAATGTCTGATAGTAGACACATTGCAGTATACTTGACCTACTCAGTACTTAGTCCTTCCTCGCTGCCCGGTTCTTGGGGTTCAGGGTTAGGTACTCGGGGTTAGGTACTCGGGCCTTGGTACTGGAGATTTGGCATTTAAGATTAGGTCGTTAGTACATTGACATATACACAATAGCACATATGGCATTACACATGAGGGCAGGAAGATATATGTACATTAAGTGCGTCCCCGTGCTCTGGTTACTCTATGTGTACTGTCTACTGGCATTTGCAACTTACTCCGGGTCGTCCTAGTGGATGGTTCAACTGTGACTTTCTTGCCCCGCCCCCTTTTCTGTGCCGGTGGCGTGATACTCTCTTCCATTTCAACATCCTCTCTAACCTTGCTGGTCGCATCTTCAGTTAACCCAGCAAGGAGGTTGCCCATTCGTGATGTCAGTAATGCACCTTTTTTGGCCGGCTTGGCCTGGCGAGGCTTTGGAATTGCTCGTGGGACTGCTGTCCCTTTGGGCATAGGACCTCCTGTCCTGGGTTTCTTCAGTGGATGTCTCCCATCAGCCAAGTCATCATCCACATCATCCTCGGTATGATTAGTGGTACTCTCCTTATCACTCTCGGCTTCTGTTGATGAATCCCGAGGCCCTCGGATGGTAACCCTCTGCTGAGTTCTCACTATACGAGTCTGAGGAGAGGGCGACTTGCCAGATATGACAGATGGTACCATGTCCCCATCTTTGTTCTTCCATGCTTTGAACAGAAATGTGGGACCTTCTCCTCTTTCCTGCCGAGCATGCCAGAAATCAAGCAAGGCAGTCGTGTCCCAATTTTGCAGCTTTGAAGGCTCCTTCAAGTCAACATCTGCCGGAAGATACATCCGGGCCACAAAGTCATCCTGACTTTGTACAATGGCACTCCATGGCACAACCGCCTTGTCCTTCCCGGAACATATCCCTGTGTCCATGCATTGAATAATTTGTCAGATGATGCTATGAGAAACTCACGATAGTGCGATGTAAGAAAGGCCCTCACTATGGCCTTCTTCTCCTCAAGTTTCGTGTCGGTGATGTCGGGAAGGAGTGGCATATCCTCCCCATCCATTTCGAGTTCGAAAGCTGGTTTTCGAATTCTTTTTCGACCTCCCTTGACCTGATGTCCTCCATCCTGTGCCCCGGCACCTATCATTGTGATGCTCAACATGTTCAATCTGGTATACATGGTTCAAACACTCACCGAACTGTTCCTGCGCATACTCCTGCCACACTGGCTCAATGTCCTCCCAGTCCTTCGTCTTCATGAAGCTGTCCCCATTTCCTAAGGCCTCGTTATCATCATGCCTGTATGAATATTTTGAGATGAAAGATCTGCTTCAATGGATAAATGTACTCACATCCCGAACAGCACCTCTCCCTTTTCATTCTTCCAAGCTGACATCACAAAAACTCTCATCCCACATTGCCTCCACATCTCATTCGAAAAGTGCTCCATATATGCCGGACCCTTCTTACAAGCCACTTGTGCTTGTATCTCCAGAGGCGGACAGTTGTTGGACCACTCTTCTGCTGTTTCTTTTGCCTTCTCCAACTCGTCATCGTCCAATTCAGCCATGACTCTCTTCACCGCCAGCCTGATAATGTTTGAACATACCAGGATCTCCTGGCTTTACCCTGGACTCGTCCTCAATCCTCTTCAGCACCTCTTCGCGTTTCTGCTGATAGACCACCATCCTGGTCGTCCATTTCCTCCCATACTTGAGGGTGTCCTTCCTTTCCTTCTTTTTCTTGTTGTTGAACAACCAAGTCTTGTACACCTAAGAGTTGATGAAGGAATGTGATGTTGAAAATTTAGTTTTTCAACACAACAAAGAAGCCTCACCTGCTTCCTTTTTTTCCATTGTTTTTGGTCCAACTTAGGAGCAAACAATCTGGCTGCCCTTGCTATGGCAGTGAAAATCACTCGCTTCTCACTCCTTTTGGCAGCAGTCCACTCAGGAAGGTAGTTCTTCAACTCCACAATCTCCTTGTCCATGAGCTTCTGAGACTGTGGTTGACGCACCCTGTGTCTTCCTGAAGTCGTGTTGGTGGAATGACCTGTTCTTGCCATAGTGAATCAGAATGCAGAAAGGGCTAAGGATTTGCAAGGTGGAAGTATTAATGAATTGTGCGAAGTTGAACTTTGAACAAAGCCTAATGATAGGTTAATCGGCCCATATTGGACGCAAAGCCATTAATGGAAATGAATTTGTAATGAGCCAACAGGACTGCACAGGCATCATATTGCAATAACAATTCATTACACCTGAGCTGATGCCTTGCTTGCAACATCAGTAAACAAGATGAAGATAGGTAGATGCACCCCAGTGCAAAAATCTCACAGGGTGGAAGCAAGGGGCAGCAAAGGTAGGAAGACTTGGGTCAAGGTCCCACTTGCAAGCACGAGGCGACATGCCTACAGGTTCATGTCTAACTCTCCCCCAGAATCACCAACAATTCAGCCTGTTGAGGCACCACCTCCTTGGGAAGACTTTCCTGACAATACTTATGAGCAGGACCAAGGCTCATTTGAGCCTTTGCA